>BLKR01011537.1:0-31011 GCA_011170035.1 Teleogryllus occipitalis
ATAATAATAATAATAATAATAATAATAATAATAATAATAATAATAATAATAATAATAATAGGCTTAAAATAGGATATCTCTACCCCGAGACTGAAGGATTCTTGATAGCAATCCAGGACCAGGTAATTGCAACACGAAAGTATCTCAAGCACATTATTAAAGACCCCGAAGTGCCTTCTGATATCTGCCGGGCTTGTGGTGTAGGCCAAGAAACGATCTAGCACATTACTACGGGCTGCAGTATGCTGGCCCCAACGGATTATAAACAGAGGCACGATATGGTAGCACGAATCATCCACGCCAAACTTGCAAGGAAATGTGGAACTGCTAGTGAATTTGATACACTTTACTACAAGTACCATCCACAAAATATCGAGAATAACACCTATAAATTACTCTGGGACCGAAGCGTATTGACAGACAGAACAGTTCGTCATAACAGGCCGGATGTAATACTCTGGGATAAATCTAAAAGAAAAGTATGGCTGATAGACATAGCAGTTGTAGATACCAGCAACCTCGACACAACACACAAAAAGAAAATTCAAAAGTACAGGGAACTTGCAGAGGGTATAAAGGAGCAGTGGCATGTATTGGAGGTGGAGATTGTGCCGATCGTCCTCTCAGCAACAGGTGTGATACCTACCGTCCTGAAGCACTCTCTGAAAAAACTGGGGATCGAGACGAACATTATCATCAATCTACAGAAAGCTGTGATCCTGAGCACGTGTTCTTTAGTCAGAAGATTTATGGGTTCCTAAATAAATTTGTGTTAAAAAATTATATACTTTTTAATTTATAAACTAAGTGTTTAAATTTATATTTGTAGAAATGTTTACCTTCTAATAAGTTCTTAAAATAAATAATTTTTTGTTAAAAGTAATGTACTACGGAAATCATGCTTTGATAGAAATGACTCCTCAAACATGTACCAGAAAGCTGTGAAAAAATAAATAATAATAATAATAATAATAATAATAATAATAATAATAATAATAATAATAATAATAATAATAATAATAATAATAATGCCTTTATTGATATGGCGAGGCTCGGGCCATCAGGCCCGCTCTTCCGCCTAACCACAACCTAGACGGTCAGAAACGACCCTGACGGGCAAAAACGAACCAAACGTGCAGAAAGGAAGCAGACGGTTAAAAAGGACCCAGACTGTCAGAAACGACCCAGACGGTCAGAAACGACCCAGACGGTCAAAAACGACCCAGACGGTAAGAAACGACTGAGACGGCTAAAAAACAACACAGTGGGGCATAAGCGACCCAGACTGTCAGAAACGACCTAGACGGTCAGAAACGACCCAGACGCTCAGAAACGACACAGACGGTCAGAAACGACCCTGACGGGCAAAAACGAACCAGACGTGCAGAAACGAAGCAGACGGTTAAAAAGGACCCAGACTGTCAGAAACGACCCAGACGGTCAGAAACGACCGAGACGGTCAGAAACGACATATACATGCAGATATGACCTAGAACGTCAGAAACGACCTAGACAGTCAGAAATGACCCAAATGGGAAGAAACGACTCAGTCGGTCAGAAAGGAGCCGGAGAGTCAAAAACGACCCGGACGAGCACAAAAGAAACAGATGGTCAGAACCGACTCAGACGGTCAGAAACGACCTAGACGGTCAGAAACGAACTACACGGTCAGAAACGACCTGGACGGTCAGAAACAACCTAGACGGTCAGAAACGACCTAGAAGGTCAGAAACGACCCAGACGGTCAGAAACGGCCCAGAAGGTCAGTAACGACCCAGACGGTCTCCAACAATTCAGAGGGTCAGAAACGACCCATCTGTCTAAAACGACCCAGAGGGTCAGAAACGACCGAGACGGTCAGAAACGACCCAGATGGTTAGAAACGACCCACACGGTCAGAAACGACTCATGCATGCAGATATGACCCAAAACGTCAGAAACGACCTAGACAGTCAGAAACGACCTAGGTGGTTTGAAACGACCCAGACGGTCAGAAATGACCCAGATGGGCAGAAACGACCCAGTCGGTCAGAAAGGAACCGGACAGTCACAAACGACCAAGACGGGCACAATCGACACAGATGGTCCGAAACGGCCCAGGCGGTCAGAAACGACCTAGAAGGTCAGAAACGGCCTAAACGATCAGAAACGACCCAGACGGTCAGAAACGACCCAGACGGTCAAAAACGACCCAGACGGAAAGAAACGACCAAGACAGCTAGAAACCACCCAGACGGGCAGATGCGACCCAGACGGCCAGAAACGGCCCAGACGGTCAGAAACGACCCTGACGGTCAGAGACATCTCAGATGGTAAGAAACTACCCAGACGGTCAGAATCGACCCAGACGGTCAGAATCGACTCAGACGGTCAGAAACGACCAAAACAGGACCAAAACGGGTTTTGACCCAGAAGTTCAAAAAGGACCCAGATGGTCAGAAACGACCCAGACGGTGAGAAATGATCCAGATGGGCAGAAACGACCCAGTCTGTCAGAAACGAGCCGGACAGGCAGAAACGACCCAGACGGGCACAAAAAAGACTCAGACGTTCAGAAACAATTTGGACGGCACAAACGAACTAGACGGTCAGGAACGACTTAGACGGTCAGGAACGACCTAGACGGTCAGGAACGACCTAGGCGGCCAGAAACGACCTAAACGATCATAAACGACCTAGACCGTCAGAAATGACCCAGACGGTAAGAAACGACTGAGACTGTCGGAAACGACCCAGACGGGCAGAAACGAACCAGACCGGCAGAAACGAAGCAGACGAGCAGAAACGAAGCAGACGGGCAGAATCGACCCAGACGGGCAGAAACGTCCCAGACCGGCAGAAACGACCCAGACTGGCAGAAACAACCCAGGCGGTCAGAAACGACCCAGACGGTCAGAAACGACCCAGATCGTCAGAAACAACCCAGGATCTCAAAAACGACCCATACGAGCAGAAATATCCCAGACGTTTAGAAACGACCCAGACGGTCAGAAACGACACTGACGGTCAGAAACGACCCAGACGGTCAGAAAGGACGCAGACTAAAAACGGCCCGGGCGGTCAGAAACGACCCAGACGGTCAGAAACGACCCAGACGGTCAGAAACGACTCAGACGGTTAGAAACTACCCAGACGGTGAGAAACGACCCAGACGTTCAGAAACGACCCCGATGGTTAGAAACGACCCAGACATTCAGAAACGACTCAGACGGGCAGAAACGACCCAGACGGGCAGTCACCAGCCAAACGGGCAGAAACGAAGCAGACAGGCAGAAACAACCCAGACGGGCAGAAACGATCGAGATGGGCAGAAACGACCCAGACGGAAATAAACGACCCAGACGGTCAGAAACGACCCAGACGGTCAGAAACGACCCAGACGGTCGGAAATGGACTCACAAGGTCAGATACTACCCAGACGGTCAGAAACGACTCAGTCGGTCAAAAACGACCCAGACGGTCAGAAACGCCCCAGACGGACAGAAACGACCCAGACGGACAGAAACGATCCAGAGAGTCAGACACGACCCAGACGGTCAGAAACGACCTAGACGGTCGGAAACGACCCAGACGATCAGAAACGACCCAGACGTTGAGAAATGACTCACACGGTCAGGAACTACCCAGACAGAAACGACCCAGTCGGTTTAGAAACGACCCAGACGGTCAGATACGACCTAGGCGGTCAAAAACGACCCAGATGGGTAGATACGACCCAGACGGTCAGAGACGACCCAGACGGTCAGAGACGACCCAGACGGTCAGAGACGACGCAGTCAGAAATGACCCAGATGGTCAGAAACGACCCAGTCGGTCAGAAACGACCCGGACAATCAGAGACGACCCAGACGGGCACAAACGACCCAGAGGGTCAGAAACGACCCAGACTAGGCTCTCAGCACTAGGGCTCATTTGTTGGCAGAATTATGTAGCCCCAGCATGGATAAGGTCTCCTCCAGAAACGAAATGTTTCAATCGACTTTTAAGATCGCTTATGAGAATGGGGATGCTTGTTTCTTAAGCCGTCCATCCTGCAGATCTGATCTCTAGAAGAATGACATCTTCTTATGCCAGCTCACGGTTATGCTCGAAAGACCCTCTAATTTTTGTCTGAAATCAAATATTGGCCGGAGGGCCCGAAACTTTTTAGTATATAGGGTTTACTTTATTAGTATGCAAGTTTAGTCGTAAGCTTTGAGTTGTATTCCAAATTTGAATAAACAAATAAATTTAAAAATTTAAAAATCCACAAAAAAATTCGAAAAAAATGTAACAAACCACTTATATTAAGCTATTTATTATATTTTATTATATGTTTCGTTTCCTTTCTTTTATCAAGACAGGGTGGAATGTGTGTGTATATATGTTCACAGATCATGGCTGACATGCAAAAAAAAGTTAAGAAGACTTGTCGGAGGTGTGCTTTTAAGTGTTTCAATCTCTAGGTGGCAACACTAGCTTCTTTGAGTTCAGATTGGCCTCAGATCTAAAATCAGAATCAAGGCTTATATTACTTTATTTGTATAGTATGAATGAAAACTGTTTAAATCATTTACCTTCGAATCTTTGATAGCTGCAACCTGTTAATTGTGTTTAAATTTAGGTTTGGTGTATGGCACTTAGCAATAATTTCCTGGAGCTCTTTCCTTTTCTGTTATATCTTATTATAATGTATGCTGTTGCATCTGTTGGTGCGCTATGGCTTTGCATACAATTGTTGCTTTTACTGATAATCTTATACTTGGTTTTTCCTTTCGAACTCTAATGAAAGGACATTGAACATGTTCTTGGACATTTGAAGCTATGATATTCTTCGTTTTGCAAAATCAAATGCCTAAGACCCGGCATTTACTATAAAATCACACGTATGGTCATGCCAGTGCTCCGTTTTCTGGTTACCAGTGTATGCTGATGGCGTTGTATATGCTGTGCTCTCCTTGTCACTCTACAAAGATTAGAGGGAGTTTGTGGAAACTGATTCTTAAAAGTTTTGAGGTGCAATCTGGCAGTTCTGCATTCGGCAATTGCTAGCTATATCCCTAATGGAATTTCTCGTTTTACTGCTTCTGAATTTCTCGGAGTTGAAAGTTTCCTGTTCCAGGTGGTAGTAGAAGTTTCCTGTTCCATGTGGACAGCTCTCAATTACCCGCTGTTTTTCCTATACAACCTATGAGAATATTGTGTGCGCATTTTCTGTAGATGGTGCCTAGCAAGCAGCTTTGAGTTGGAATGCAAGTGTTTCACGATTTCCCCCAATTCCTAATTTATGTAGTACTGTATTACAGTTCCTACCTGTACAACTGTAGTCAATGTTTTGTTTCCTGGTTGCCAAATCTTTTATGGCACAACGAATGATGCAAGTCTTACAATGCTCTGTGAATGGTTTTCATGTAGCACTTTGCAAGTGTTTTGAACGTTCTTATAAATTTACTACGTACCACAAGTCTTACTTAAATTAGGTCAGGTTAATTTAACTTCTCATGATTGGATTATCATTTTTTGTTATTTGGCGTTTTGTTTATTTATTGAGGTGATGTTTTCGGGATCGATTCAGTAACTTCTAATTCCTACTAACACTTACTAATACCTTCTACTACCACCACCTAATATCTCCTACGGGCACCTACTAATACCTACGTCATGTCCTCTTCTAACTTTGCCTTCCTTATACCGATTACTATTTTAAATGACTGTACGTGTCAAAAATTCACAACTTTTTAATCTCATTGTTAGATATACTAAATGCTGATATGGTCATTTTCACATTTACATATCATTCTCTTGAATTTTTGCTTTGATTTTCACTGTAGTTCTCTCAATTCTTTGTAATATGATTGTTATTATCAGTACTATTTTCTGTGCAAATGTTTGTGCTTGTCCCAGGTCAATCACTTACGTAAATTTTGAGTTCTGTTTGAAGGATGTATTAATGTACCAGTCTGGGAGCGCTACGATTTTTAACTGATGCCATTGACCTGCTGATCTTACTTAAATTGCTGATTGTAACAAATGTATCTATTTCATTTAATTATGTTTCATGATATGTGATTCAATAATTTGTCTTTAGTAGTAATTTGAAGCGATCAGTTTGAAAGATAAATACTGTCAAAAGTGTGGCATGAATATATCTGTGGTAAGTCAAACTTGTATTCTCGTCTCCCACTCCCATGTTGCTCGATCTGTGAGCATACAAGAAAAGCACATGAAATTCTTGGAATATGTTGGAAATTGGATCAATATCCGACGCGTTTGTGCCCACTGAGTGAGGGGAAATGGGGAACGATAGTACAATTGAATGCGTACGAAAATAATTAGTGCAAGTGCTTAGAAGAATTAGTGTCATTGTTTAAAACATGAATGTAGGGTTTCGGCAAGCCTTTAATATATTATTTCAGAGCGAGCCGCAGGTTTATGCTTATCAGATACTGAAAAAATATTAAGATAACTCCGATATTGAAAATCGTTACAATTAACTAGTGAAACTGATATCATTGGTAAAAAAATAATATAATTCTTGTACGGCATGTTTGTTGTTTATTTCAGGGCGCGCTTAGACACCGAAGCTGTTCACAACCACCGGTTTCGCCCATGGTGAAAGAGACATGAAAGAGAACAGCAGTGACAAGTGTCGCCTGTGTAAGAATGCCACCAAATATATTCCACGTCTGCAGTGGACATTAGTAGAGCAGAATTGCCGGTTCTAAAGCACAACATCCGGTGTCAACAGGAAGTTGTGGTTTGTTGACAGCGGATGTTGACATCTGGTGTCGGGCCCCGCGGGTGTGACGTCACAAGGTCGCGTCCTTGTGTCGTCACAGCGCAAGGTCGCCGGAAGGCCGCGTCCTTGTGTCGTCACACACACAGCCGGACCGTGCCCTGTCTGTCTACCAACCCCTGAAAAAAAGACTGGGCGACCGCTGGAAGGCCGCGTCCTTGTCACACACACACACACACGCTGGGGGCGTGCCCTGCCTGTCTACCAACCCCTGAAGAAAAAAAGCCCTGCCTGTCTACCAACCCTCTAAAAAAATACTGGGCGACTAGGGGAGGAGGAGGAGAGGGGTGGAGGCCCTGCCTGGCGGTGACGTCGGGTGAAATGAGAAGACGACAGTCATTTGAACGTAAACAAGACATTTATTTTAAATTGAAGAAAATAAAATACAATAATAATAATAATTAACAAAAAAATCTTCATATTTTTTTCTTCATATTTTGCCTATGGAATGTGGTAGAACATATACATTTGTTGTCGATTATATTAAATATAGATACACACAGTGAAACAAATCAATTTTTACACATGAATGTTCGTCCTGGCGATTAACTCTCTTCTCTCGTTCTTCCATTCCCTCTTCCTCTTCTTCGTCTCATCATGTGAGGTTGTGGGACTCACTTCCGCATCATCTTCGTGAGGTGTGACGTTTGGAGACGGGAGAGCTTGAACGTCTTTCCAGATGAAGGACATGCGTTTCCGCAGTTGCTTTTTCTGACACGACTTGAATTTCGTGTCGATTTTTGAATCTTGCAGGCGGTCAATGAGTTGATCCATGACCTCAAGAACTTCATTATGCATGAAAACGACTAAGTCATATATCGTCTTTTCTTTTTCATCGTTGAAATGATAGGTTTGCTCTTCGCGAAGCCGCTTTGCGGTGTAGGCGACGTTCCACACGGAGTCGGAGATGTTCCACAGCTTAGGAATTTTCCATTCATCGTTTTTTTCCTGGCAGACGAAAGTGGACAGATCGTCTGCGGCCTTCGCGATGTTGATCCACAACTTGGCCGCCTCACCCTTCCACCCGCTGATGTCGTCGAGGGCGTCTTCGTAAGCGAGCCTCGCGGCAGTGATGTTCGCTTCACGTCTTGCCATGTTAACGGACACGGAGTGAATGAAGAGTGAGAGACGTGCATGTTTTTTTCACTTTTTACACCAACGAACCGTCTTCCGGTTCATAGACGGGAGGAGTATTTTCGTTCGGGGAGGGGAGAGTATATATCACTTGCCGGATGCGGTCCACACGTTGCTGCAGAGCCGTTGTGTGCAGCGGATCTTTAGAAAGCCGACTGACAATTTCAATGATTGCTAGCACTTCCGCATGCATGGAAACGACAGTGTCGTAAATAGTCTTTTCGTTCACAAGGTAGTCTTTTGCGGTCTGTTCGTTGTGAAGATGACGCGCGCTCACGGCAATGTCAATCGCCTTGTCGTAAATACCTTTCCACATCTTCACACTTTTTCACCCTCTTCTCTTTCCTCGGAGGCGGCGGTGGCGAGGTCCACGGCGACGTTCTCGAGGTTTTTCCACATCGTGACCGCTGCGTTCTCCCATCCGCTGTCGTCGCCGTCGGCGATGTTTTCACAGAGGAGTGTCGTGCAACTTCTTGCCATGTTGACGATTGTGGACGGAATGAAAGATATCATCAGAGTTATGACATTGCAAATGCTCCCCCCACCCTTTCCCTCCCACCTCTCTCTCTCTCTCTTTAGGCTACAAATGAAGGAAAGCTGCCATTTTGCATAATGCATGGACACCATAAATAAATAAATAAATAAGAAATGAATAAATAGATAGAGAAAGTCTACTCTACAACCCCGCCTACAGGGACGAACGTGTACGCTGAAGGAGCGGACGGACGCGTACACATGATGCGGAAATGCCCCCAAGGTAAACGTGAAAATTTATCGAGCCAGTAGCGTTTGTCGTCTGCCACACACAACGAACGCTTGTTTTGCACAAAAGAATAGTTTTGATGGTTTTTGGAGCGTATGCAACATTGTTTATCTATTCTAATGCGATTATGAAATAAACACTCCAGGTAATTTTCCAATTTGTATTTTTTGACAATCGAACGCTGTACTTCTTTTGCTCGGGAAACGCTCGTTTGAGAGCAGGTGAGAAAAGAGTACATTTTTGGGCGCAAACCTACGAATTGAACCATGGGATCATTTCCGCATTCGTCCTTAAACAGTCCGAGTACTTTTTTGTTGCGTGGTGTGATGCGGAACGTATTATCTGGAGGAAAGCAGGACGTGTCGAACCATTCTGGACACCGATTCATCTCAGCGTACACGTTCGTTGAGGTAGAGAAAACGAATGAATCGGGGTCCATGTACAGAAGGTGAAGCTCGCGAAGGTGCACTTTACAATATTTATAAAAGAATTTATACATTCTAAATTTTGAAATTTCTAGTATGCAAAATCCTAAATAAATGGGCTTGAAGAGCTTCACTTCTGTTTTTAGCAACTCGATGGTCATGAGATTCCCATGCACGTGGTGACTTCACACGAAAGAGGGATCTAAGTCTCCTCGCTCCACACTTCCCCCACCATCTGTTCACGAGATAAATGCGACGATGATTACGCACGTCCTCCTTCGACTTTCCGTAAATGGAGTTGTTCATTAATTTAAAAAAATTATCTTCAAAATCGGAGGACGCGCGCTGCCGCCGTGAATTGTTGAGGTCCATGTAAGTGGCAAGCCATGGACTTTGGTTAAATGAAAGAATGCGATGAATTTTGGTGAGTTGTACTCCCAACTCTAGGGCCTGAATTTAATTTTGTATATGAATGACGTAACGGCGCTTGGGCAACAGCGTCGCCAATAATTTGACTTGCTTGCTTTTTGTGTCGGGGGGCACCCGTGTCTGAGGACAAGGAGGTAAATCGCTCAATCGATCGTGAATCTCGTCTAGATAGTCGAGGTCGACTTCGAGTACGTATCCGCGATCGGTCTGGGCGACCGCCTGCTTCAAGTCGAAATCGTAAATTTCAGTATCCGACAACCATTTAAACCGTCCTGTGGGCAGTGGATGACGCATACTAAAACCATACAAATTATTTGCATCCACGTAGGAGAGATAAGATTCCTTATCAGATGGATTGAAGGAATCCTCCACGTGTGCGTATTTGGCCTCGCCATGGCGCCCAACCACCTGCACGAGCCCCCCCTGATACCTTTTTTCAAAAAAGAGAACCATGTCAACATCTGTGAGAACGCCGGTATTTTTTAGCATGGCGTCCCACGAGAGCCCGGGAGCGGTGTAATAAAACGCGGGATCGAGACCGTACACCTCGAAGCATAAATTTCTAAAAGTTTCAAAAATGTCGGTGAGCAACACGTCGGTTTTCAAATACAAATCGGCGTACTCACCTAAATTTCGAATGGAGAAAGCGTCCCACACGGCCAGCGCGTGAGCGTACTCCGCGTCCGAGATCGCCGTGTTTGTGAGGTGACTGAAAAATGCCTTGCGTGGGGGCAAAGACGTTTCTTCCAACTTTGTCATGCAATTGACATAGTCGTAGGGGAAAACGCCCTTCCTGCGTGCCAGAGCAAAGACTGCATCGTCGGGAAACGCTGTCCGAGTAAATCTCAAATTTTGGATGGACAAGGATTGACTCAAACTGTCCAGTCCTGCTCCTAAAAATTTAAATGAATCTAAAAAGAGCAATTCCACACTTCCGATTCTCTGGGACAGGGACACGAATCTCTCGTGATTATGTGGAATGACGCTCAGCTGATTGTAGTCACTGTCTGCCCAGGCTTGCAGGAGAAAATGCCAGTCGTAACCGCTTCCGTTATGCATCACGACGGGAATGTGTTTTGGAGCCCGGAAGTTGATGTTGCATTTTTGATGAGCTGCTCCACGAAAACGACCTGTAAAATGGTCGTGGTACCTAACACGAACGGAATTTGGAAGAAAAGGACCCTTGCAAATGTGACAGTCGATGGAATTTTGAAAAGCAATTTCGTCTTCCTCGGGCATGAGGAGAGAAACCGGATTATCCAAAAGGAATTGATAATCTTTAGCCAAGACCACTAAATGTTCGACCATTTGTTTGGCGACGTCGCGCCCACGATACACTATTCTTTGGGAGCGTCTTTCATCAAAATCGCACACCACTTGAATACACACCGAAAAGGGCTCGTGAATTTGATAAGCCTGAAGGTAGGATTCGCTCGGCGATGGCTCACACGAAGAGACGGGAACGGTGAGCGCTTCAAAATCAACATACACCGCAATCGGGCATCGCTGTTGTTTTTCAGGATTTTTGAAGCGCATGCATCGTTCGTCGAAAGAAGACGGCAACGTCAAACGTGCTGGCGACACGGAACTGCAATCTAGCAAGTGAGCATCAAGTTTCTGTTGTGTTCGAAATACACTCAAACACCGTTCGCAAACGAAAATCCTATGTTCGTTTGTATTGTGTTGGCTACTCACCAACCTGCTCAAATTTTTTATCCAAACATAGTGACTCACACCATTTGATACATATAACACCATATTGAAATGGTTCTCTTTCTTTCTCTCCGCAAAGTGCACAGGACCTACAACGTCCCACGTTTTCTTGTCAGAACGCCAAACGAGATTGAAAACATGAAAAGAATAGCTAGAATTTTGTGTCTCGAAACGTTTAATATCGTGAGCAGACATTGGCCAGGAGATGTCTCGCAAATCGAGATGAGATTCTAATTCGTTAAAAGTAGACTGATACGTGGTGGTACGTTCTAGTCTTCCTATTACATTCGTAGTATTCCCTCGACCGAGACGCTTGTGAAAGACTCCACATGCGAGGGCCCACAGGAAGTATTTCTCATCTCGATTATGTACATTAATAACAGCGCGGCGACAAGCAATGCTATCGGGGAGGGGAAGATATGAAGATCCACTGTGAGCGATAGGCTCAAAAAGATGAATATGAACATGAAGGCCGACAATTTCGTATAGTGCTTTTCCACTATCTCGTTCCTGAAACTCATCGAATTTGGAATTGATTGGATCAACAATACGCTGAAAAAAATTCTCCGATATTATCACTTTGAGCCACCACAGCTGCGTGAGCGTTCAGAAAGATAGGTTGTATCTCTCCGACAATTTCATGTGTCACGGGATGATCTCGCTCAATTATGAAACGACATTCGAGTTGTGCATATATTTTGAAACTAGGACTTGATGGAGAGAACAGTTCAAACAACTTGAGTTGGAACGGAACTTGACAACGATTGAGAAACGTGAGGGGATCGATGTCATTTAAACAATTTGCAATGGTACCACGCTGCACCCGACTGTTTAAAGACTGCACGACGTCCGTCCATTGGAGAGCATTTGCAATGACATGTGTCGGTTGTTGCTGTTGTCGGTAATCTAAAGAAAAAAGAAAAAAATGAATGTCTATTCAGCGACAACCCGCCACTATGAAAGTATTGTATTTTCATTGAGAAATTTTTACCGTTATCATGGACTTGACGAATCGCAGGTGATGGTGTTGTCGTCGTTGATGTTGACGGTCGAATCACAGACTGACGGTGCTCACGGTTATACCGTCCCATCAATTGTTTTTTCATCTGAGGAAAAAATAGATAAACTCATAAAAATTGAAAAAATTGTTAAAATAAGGAACATTTTTACTAAAAAAATATTAGAATAATATTTACCGTTTATGACTTGAATAGTGCCAGCCAAAGAATAGATCCGTCCGCTATGCACATAGGTATTACGCCAGAGATGTGCACAGAGTCATGTCTCAATGAAGAATGATGAACGTGCCAGTAGACTGCGTTGAAGTCGTTTGCGGTAGTGGTGGTGGTGGTGGATGTAGTAGTGGGGACACATACGTTTATGGAAACAGTGAGTTATATAATGAGGGAAACGGAAATCGTTATGGAAAGCAAATCCACAGCAGCAAATTAACCACAACGTCCGTCGGAAGCGTTAATGAAGTCGTGAAATGAGCTGGGAAAACAATCGCAGATTCGAAAGTCGCTGAAAGAATAACGTCTTTTTTTAATTTAAATTCAAATGAAAAACGTTGGAAACCATTTTCGTCGGAAATCGTTATGGAAAGCAAATCCACAGCTGCAAATTAACCACAACGTCCGTCGGAAGCGTTAATGAAGTCGCGAAATGAGCTGGGGAAACACTTAACCGCAGATTCGGAAGTCGTTGAAAGAATAACGTATTTTTTAAAATTTAAATTTAAATGAAAAAACGTTGGAAACCGATACCGCAGCCACTGCATATATAAAAGCGCTGCTCTCAACATGAAAATGACTTTCTTGGTGATACTGTTGCTGCTGCTGCTGCTCTTGCTACCGTTCTACTAAGGACACGAAGACCTAAAGACATAATGGCCACTATTCAAGAAATCGAAGGAGGAGAAGCTGTCGTTGCAATTCCATCGACATCGTCGATGACGAAGAAGAGGAAGGAATTGTAAGTTTTTTTTTTTAATTTTTTAATTTTCACTTTCTACATATCTTCTTTTTTTAATAGTGTAAACGAACAGACTAGAATGGAGTTACTAGAAAGACGGATGATGGGCGCAGATGTCGCCTCGATAGACTTATCGGGGCTGCTGGATGACGATGAAGACGATGCGTTTGACGCGTATCGCCTAGCGTTGGTGTCATCACAGTTCGTCACCGGAGGCGAATCATCAGGATCGGCAGTCTTGATTAGCGAAGCCACAACTCCGCGTCTGATTGCGGATCCGTTGTGTCCGGTTTTCGTTTATTCTCCACCCAAAGAGACGTAAGTAGTATCAATTACATAATTTTTCTGATGAATTTTAAAAACTTTGAATTGATTGATTGATTGAATCTTTTGTTTTAGTGACATTTGGAGTGCAATAGTTCAAAGAGCGAAAGGCACAGAGATATCTAAACACTGGGAGGACTTCCCAAAAGGAATTGCCT
Source organism: Teleogryllus occipitalis (assembly GCA_011170035.1). NCBI lineage: Eukaryota > Metazoa > Arthropoda > Insecta > Orthoptera > Gryllidae > Teleogryllus > Teleogryllus occipitalis. Next base: position 13,696 of record BLKR01011537.1, read on the forward strand.
ACGAAATTACGAGTGCGAAAAAATTTTCTTCGGAGCGGTTTAATACCGAAAATTACGGTGTTGTTTTAAACGACAAATTTAGCACCTTTTACCGACAAGGTATTTGAGCATTATAATTTTCTTATTTGTAATCATTTTTTCATTTTAATTATAAATATTTTAATAATTTATTTTGATTTATAGATTTACTACGTTTATCGATCAAATGGGGCTGGAAAGTTTTATGCAATCGAAGCCACATATGATTTATTTTGGTATCAACCCTACAAATAATGCTTATGTTCTACTGTTATGTCCGTACGAACATTTAAAATTAAAGAACGTCTGGAAGACAATAATGGAATACGGGAAGAAATATTTAAAATTTTAAAATATTATATTTGAATAAAAATATCCTTGACAATGATGTCATATTTGTATAAAAAAATCCTTGACAATGATGAAAAATAAAAGAATCATGCTTATAAGAGTTTTGTTTTAATTTTTTTTCCTTGACTCATTTCCTTTTTCATTCTTACTTAATTCTCCTCTCTTGAAAGAATTACTCCCATGTAGTCATCAATCTGTTCAATGAAATTGAAAATTAATATTTCATAATAGTAATTCAATTCTATTTTCTCATCATGAAATTATTTATAAATCATGCAATTAATACATTGAAAAAAAATTGCAACAACGTGCTATTTTTTCTATGTTGTAATTAAATGGAAAAACTATAGTAATTTGCAATCAACTTAATGAAAAATATTGTAAAAGCGTACTATTCTTTCTATGATGTAATTAAAATGGAAACTAAAGTAAATGGCAATGAATTTAATGTTATGAATTAATTTCATTAAACCATTTTACAACAATCACTCCAAAATAAATTAACTCGTCAATCATTTTATTGTAATTGTAAACAAATAAATGATATATTTCTAATGAATATATTGTTCATTCTATTGTTATTGTTCATTATATTGTTCTATTATTCAAACTATTGAATATATATTCATATTATTGAATGTCTTGTTTCATTTCTTATTCATAATGGAAAACTTTTATAGGAATCCCTATGTAGGAAGTGACAGGGTAAAGTATTGGAACATTTTTTTTAAACCATATTTATTTATTTCAAAAACTACATTCCTAAAATTAATTCTCCATCTTCTTCTTCTTCCGCCACCAGTTCTTCATTTTCTGAAATAAAAATATATATATTTAAAAGGAAAATGAAAGACGTAATGAATCAACAACAATTATTAAATTAAAAATGCTCACCAGAAGAGGGTGACAGCTCAGCAGGAGGGGGGGCTCCTTAGCTGGCGCGCCATCGCCACCTCCAACTCCTCCGGCGTCAGCTACCCGAATCGGTAGAGCTGGAGGTGGCGGCAGTTGACGGCGGCGGCGGCGGCGGCGGCGGCGGCGCTCCTCCCACCGCCCAGCGGCATGCGCCCACTCCTGCGGAGGAGCATCTCGCGGCTGTCTCCAAATTTGCATCGGTGTCGTCGGCGGTGGAGCAGCAGCAGCAGCATCAGCAGCAGCGTCTTGTTGCTGTCCCCCCACCGACGGTGGCGGTGTGCAACACGCTGAGTGAGGTGGTGGTGGTGGTGGTGCCGCCGACGGTTGGTGCATCGTCGCTGGTGGTGGTGGTGGGGGTGGTGCACAACATTGTGCATGCCGCTGAGGTGGTAGCGGTGACGACAGTGGTGGATGTGCCGTCGATCCATATATAAGGGTCACGGGACCCGCGACCGCGTAGGCCAAATTGCCTAACAACATTGCAAGGTAAATCCGTTGCAATACGGGATTGCCCGGCGTTGTAGGCAGTCGGCCTACAATTAGGTCCACCGCTGTGAGACCATTGTTATTTCGAATTTTAACATTGGCCCCACAGTTCAACAAACATTCCACCTCCTCGGCGGAATTGTGTATGACGGCGATGTGGAGGGGTGTCATCCCATTCACATCTTGCACGTCAAGTCGCGCACCGGCCCCAACCAGCTGCACACAGACCGCTAGGCGGTTATACCTAGCGGCCAAGTGCAGCGGGCCCTGTGCTTCTCGCCATCTCAAATGTAAAAATGCGGGATATGTGTGAAGTAGTCTACATACTTCAGACATATCGCCAACACACACGGCCACAACAAATGTGCATGTGCAAATGTGCTCATTTCACGTGATTTTTATACTTTTCGAACGAGTTCTGTGATTGGATGATAGTCCATGTGTCGTTCATAAAAAATGAGACAAAAGACAGACGTGTTAGCGGGCACGTTCGAATTGCATTCGAAAAAGATTTTAATATCTGATGCAGAGACAATCGTCGGCTCCTCGCGTCGTGATAAATCAAAGATGACAAACGGACATGTCCTTTTCACTCCGAGATGTGTAATACATGAAATAGGATGACGATCCAAATACGATTTTTCGAAATTTTTGAACATTTCGAAGAATTCCGGTATATGCACACCATTCTTGTTCCATCCTATGCGCATCTCATGATAAGGGAAAAACTCGTCATTGATGTAGAGTTTAATCGTTCTAAAATCGCATAGATCGAACTCGCTAGGATTCTTTTTCAAATCGTTTCGACGATTGTTTTGCAAAGCGAAGATGATGTACTGCGGATGCTCCACTCCGCTGCTTGTTTTCACCGTCCACTAGTGTCGCGTTGTAAGCGGCAAATTTGCTGATTCGTGGAGTTCGTACCTCGTGAATTTAATGGGTATACTTGTCCTACCGTTGAGAATGTTGTACATATGCATTTTACCGGCATCGCTGAGGTTGGCGTGGGGCATTCTCCAAACGATGCAATGAATTTCTATTTTCGACGGCGTTGCAGGTCCCTCTTCCTTTGATAGAAGACAGTCGGCGTCTGTTCGAGTGCGAGTAGGAATGCGCTCATGCTTCACACCAGCCACGATGCGTCTGTGGTCCTCCGCGAACGGAAGGAAGAGTTTGAGAGGAATCCAGGCCACAAACGAACCGTCGTCGTCAATCAATTCTTCATTCGGTGAATGGCCGTGATGATCCATGCTCTCAAACGGTGACCATGCTGCGTAATGGAGTAATTCACGCTCTTCGGCGCTGAGGAGCGGCATGTTCTTCATGGTGGAAGCGATGCCAGGATGTCGCACGCTGTCGACGAGGACCTCATTGATCTCATATCGAATTTCGGAAAATAAAAATGCGTAGGCGTTGTTGATAAAGTTGGCTGGTGTGCGCCGGCCTCCGCTTGCTTTGATCGCCTTTCCTTCGATGATAATAATCGATTCGCATGGGACGGCGATTCGAATGGGATTGTTTTGTATCATAATGCGAATTTCATCGTTTGGATCATATCCGTTCGTATACGGTGTATAGTGATGATAATTAAAACCTTGAACGTTGATTTTTTTCATCGATGGGATGTTGATGGAGGAGAACGTCTAAAAGAAAGTCTTTACTACCGGCGGTAGCGGGATGTGATTTTTTTGTCTTTTCATCATCTTCTCTGAGAACGTAGCCTAGCGCTTGCAGCAGCAGACGATTGGCGTGTGTTAATCTATTGGTAGGACAGAGTACAGTGTGCCGAGGTCGAGGCACGACCCTCATTTTATATGTCATCGTGCGCAGTGCGAAGCAGCAACGTCACGACGAGATCGGTGCCACTTCGCAACGGAATGAGCTGTCCTTCAGCGTTTTCGAGTCTTATCGTTATATCATCAATCCAGTTGCGAGTGACGCGATGATAGACTTTCTCCGGAGGTCTCACCTCAAATATGGAAGATGGTCGCTTGTCAATGTGGAACTGATGAAGAATGTGAGCTCTTCGATTATTAATATATCCGCTTTCCACAACATTGCATGTGACGAGAACGTTAAAGTCCTTGACGAGCGTGACGTTCTTGTCGGAGAAGTACTCACCGGAAGGCGTTGGGTTCACGTTGCGAGTGAATCCCAACAGCAGCCCCACGCTGCCCGCGACATCGAAGACTAGACGAAAGGAAGTACTGATGCGACACTTTTGAGTATTCTCTTCACCGTCCAACACGAAATAAATTTTTTTACTTGCAAATTGTTCTCTGAATTGTTCTCGGAGAGCGGAATAGATTTGAACCTTAACGTCATCGATTGTGTACGTGCCTGTCGGTAATTTCATAATGAAAGTCTCGTATTTTTTCACCCTTACCGTCCTCGACTGGAACATCATAGTGGAATTCGTTACATCCTTCTTTAATGTTAGTCACCGTGTGCGCCGTTTGCAAAGACACCAGTGCGATTTCATGCGGTACGTTTTCGAGATCGATTGTCGGAGAGAAACGGACACTCACTTACGCTCCTTTCCCGCTGAGCGTGTAGGTGCGCATCTTGATGTGTTCTCTGAGAAAGGGCTCCGCTCTCTGCCTCACACCATCTCAAATACTCATTTTATTGTCCACGCATACAACAGAAATTGCAAACATAGTCTTCCGCAGTTCTCCGTGTACAAGTGTTGAACTTGCGACGTATTGTACGTCACATGCTTTGCACGCATGTAGGTCAAAAACTCCGGTGGTGGGGGTAGACCGAAGGAGTCGAAATAGCGTACCGTTCTTCCTCGTTTTACGAATGCAACGAAATGAGTGCCCTCTCCGCGTGCGTCATCGAGATTGATCACCCCGCATTCTCGTTCACGTGGCAGGCCTCGGGGCAGACGGTCACGGGTGGCAATACCGCGAAAATGCGGGAGACATAGCGCGCGAGCGAATCGTCTCATTTCCTCGTGTGTGAGCGCTGGCCCCGGCACCCGCACCTCCTCTAGTTTTTTGGACGTTTCCTCTTCCTCGTGCGTCGCAAACGTAAAAGGACACCGCCTGTTTTTCTCCTTTTCCTTCGTCTTCCTCGCGACATGCCCCTCCCCGCCTTCGCTTCCATCGCCATGTTATGACGAATCATTTCTGCCAATTGTCCTTGTTGAGCTTTCTTGTTATTGACCGCGTTCGCGATGGCCGGCGCCGCGGAAGCGAGGGCACCTAGAGCGCGTATTAATAGAGGTAGAAAACCTCCTTTCTTGCGTCTCGTCTTCCGCCGCCGCCGCCTCATGCCGCTTCCGGTCGCTTCGCCCGCCGCCGGTTCGGTTGCTGATGCTCTTCTTCTTCGTGGCGGTAGCGCTGGAGGGCGAAGTGTCGTGCACCTACGCGTTGATGTGACGCGACACTCTGTACGAGTACGAACCATTGCAAGAGCAGAACTAAAGAAATGATATGCGATGTCCACCTTTTATATCAATTTAGCTTAGTAAATCCAACCATTTATGATCTGTTATCAATGAGCCTAAGGTAGTTTTGTATTTCAAAATTACAACCAATGACACGTTTTTCTTATCCTTTATACTATCATGATCATCTTCCTTAGGTACATATTCAAATTGAAGACGGTCTCCTCTATTTAAATTAAAAGTGAGTCCTCTTTGTAAAAGTCCCTTATTTTTTCCCTCTATCCAGAGATGGACACGTTCATTGGGTAGCGCCGAGACAATTTGTATTTTAGCAGTACATGCGGCTTTATAAAAATTACACCATCCATCTAAGATATAATAATTAGGCGAATCAGGTCTTTTGTGGGCAGGTGGTGGTGGTACAACAACCGATGTTGATACTATTGCCGATGCTAACGCCATCAACGAGGGTGCAGGTAATACAGCCGGTTTTGTTTTTATTTTTTTTTATTTATTTTACGTCAAAAAACAGTTAAAAAACTGCGTATGACGGGCTATGGGGAAAAGTGAATTGTGTGCACATTTTCAAAATTCTGTGATCCCTACACTAAATCATATACTACTTAAGTTTTGAATTTTGAAAGGGAGAGAAAAAAAAAACAAAAAAACTCCCATGTAATAAAATCGATTTTCAAGGATAAATAAGCAATAAATTTTGAATTTTGAAAGGGAGAAAAAACAACAAAAAAACTCCCATGTAATAAAATCTATTTTCAAGGATAAATAAGCAATAAATTTTGGCTCTTATTACTTCCTGCCGCGACAACGTGAAAACGATAATTTGAATAATTGTATTTCTCACTGAATTCTAGAAGACGTGCACAGAAAATGAAGTTACATTTATGTCCAGAAGCAAAACAAGGGGACATCTCAGCATTTGCTCAATGGATCAGGGAAACTGGACGAAAAACCTGATCGAGATGGGGGTCATTGACCCGGAAACTGTGTTACAATAGTTGTTACAGGTTGTTTATACTCATTTATACAGTCCAATGGTAATTAATGCATTATGTATCATTGTTAAAATTAATGTTACTTTTCTTGTGATGCTCAGTATAGTCTCTAATTGTATAGAAACAGTTATGCAGCAGAAACGATTTCACTTGGATTTAAACTTTTCTATCGAATTTAATCGTTTAATGTCATCTGGCAAAGTGTTGTAAAATAATGTACATGTATTGTATGTGAATTTTTGTAATGAGCTGTTGATACTGTCACCTGATGAATATGATTTCTACGTCGAGTGTTATAGTAATAGACTTCGGCATTTTCTGAAAAAATATTCCCGCCCTTGAGCAAGTAATTTTTTACAAAAACCACTGATTCGTAAATAAAAAGACACGGTAATGGTAGAATTCCTAGGTTAATGAAGAGAGGCTTACATGAATCACGTGGGTGGGATTTGGTTATTATTCGTACAATTCGTTTTTTGTAATCTAAAAGTCTGGGAGCTATAAGATGTATTTCCCCAGAATATTATGCCATATCTCAGGCGGGAATGAACATTCGCGAAGTATACACAACGAGCAGTATGAAGGTTGACTGAATTTGCAAGAATTCTGAACGCGTAGCATAATGAACTTAATTTTGTGTTCAGTTCATTTAAATGGACGTTCCATTTAAGGTTTGACTGAATTGAGAGACCTAAAAATTTTGTTGCCTTAATATCAGTCAATGGTACACTGTTCATTTTCAATGGAGCACAGAATTGTTTATTTGATATGGAAAACTGCATTAAAACCGTTTTCTTTTCGTTTACTATTAATTTGTTATTTCGGAACCAATTTGAAAATCTGATATTGTACTATTTACGGTTTCTTTACTGCAAAGGATGTTCGTATCATCCGCAAAGAGAACCGTTCTTCCGTTTCGAATCGTCGAGGGCATATCGTTTACGTAAAGTAGGAACAGAATAGGGCCTAAAATCGATCCTTGAGGAACTCCACATGCAACGGGCAAAGAGTCGGAAAGGTGCGTACGTAATGTTCCATCATTCCAGTAAGGTATTGTTGGTATCGCCGTTGATGCTATCATCGAAGGGGTAAGCTCAAAAGCTGGATATAAATATTTCTGTTCAGGTGTCCAATCCGTTGTTCTTAATGACCTGATGACGTGAGAGAATACATGTGGAATCTCATTGAACGTTTTATCAACGTAACGTCTTGTCGCTTCGTCATCGAATAACATCGACATCGTCGTCGTCGTCTGGTGATTGTATGAAGACTAATCTTCATTATACAATACTTTTCGTTTTATCTATTGTTCCAAGAACGATTCCCAGCATCGTTTCTAAGGTTTTCTCGGCCTGATTGGGCCTGATATGGCTGCTATCCTACTGCCGCCCTCAGGAAGAACACGTACAGTTCGGTTCCGAGTTCTCCGGCCCTGTGAGAGGGGTCTAAGTTTCTCCGCGGGGTGAAGGGAGCGCGATAAGGTGATGGGCTGTACGATTTGTTTGACAGACGTCCGTGAGTCACACATGGGCTGTAGGCAAGGGCCAGCACGTGCTTGGTCAATGCATTAGTTTCGCAAACATCAGCTCAGTTTTGATTCAGAATGCGCGAATGTTAGATGCGAAATGGCGAAGCGGAAATCGAATTCGACAATTTATAGTGATGGTCAGTTCTGCATCAGGCGACTACCATGGTCAGATGAATCAAGAAAATTTTGAAAATTGGGTGAGAGAAACATTATTACAATAACTGCCTTCTAAGGCAGTAACTGTTCTTGATAATGCTCCATATCATTGTGTTAGCCAATAAAACCCCAACTGCATATGCATTTTAATGCGCGACATGATTCAATGGTTGAATGCAAAAGGAATGCATGCTAATGAAAACCTGAGGAAGCCTGAATTATACCAACTAGTTCTGCAACTAAAACCTCAGAACAAGACATACAAAATTGATGAGCTGTTTGCCAGTAGCGGTCATTCTGTTATCCACCTTCTGAATCCCATTAAAATGGCATGGGCAAAAATTAAGAGACTTATAAAGGAAAGCAAAGAAGTTCTTAGAGCTTACAAACTGGGCTATCATTAAAGTCACTATTGAAGACTGGAAGGGTTACTGCTCTCTTGTCATGAAACTTGAAAATGAATACTGGGGGAGGGACGGTCCAGTGCCAGATATTATAGACACTATTGTTATAAATATCGATATCGAGTGTGAAGACACTGAAAATAGCGATAGTTCATCAGTGGACAATGATTAGGTAAGGTCAATGTCTTTAACTCAATAGTAGTGTCCACCTCTTCCCCCACTCCCTACCGTCGCTTCCTTTCTGTATCCCCACTCTACTCCCTCTCCTTCGCTCGGCGACTGACACAGTGAAATGGCATGACGTCACAGAGCCGGAGACATTAGAACTGAACTGTATTTCTTAAAGTATTCCACTTCATTTAAGTATTTCTAAAAATTGATTCGATTGTTTATTAATGAGTTCTGTACCTTTTTGCAAGGCCTTACTATGCAATTCATCTGCGTATTTGCGTGCCTCTCTAAACGTCCCTGTCATATCATTCTCTATTTTTTGCATACGTCTATTAAACGTTTTATACAAGTCTTGTGCTTCTATCACTTTTTTCTAGCATTTCAAAACGATCAAGGAATAGAATGTCTTTTTTAGCGGCTGCTATAGCGCTTGTTAAACGACTTTTACAATCGTTGTCAATTTTTTTGCAAGACGCTGTCAACTTGTCAAATAGAGTGTCCGTGTGCTTTTTCGATTGTTTCAGGGTCTCGTCCAGTTGCGACTTATTCACCACGTCCGCGGGATCCGTGCCGTTGCCCACCTTTCGAATGAGTCTATTGTGAAAATTATAATTCCCCGACGTTGCGACCTCCGGGAGAATATCTAATAGGCCGGATGGAATTTTCTTTTCGTGAGCCTCCAACATGGTCTTAAATTCCTTTCTAGCCGTAGACACGAGCGTCTCGGCATGCTCTCGTTCGGACTGTATTTGTTTTGAAACTGAAGTTTCTAATGCCGCTTGTTTCTCCACCAACGCAATACGAAAAATCGAATGGTTGCCTATTGCTTCTGTTTTATGACTCAACTTATCCAACTTGTCCTGCAAACTGTCGATTTTATTTATGATGTCGTTTGTCAGACTCCTGGTGAGTCCATCTGAATGATAGACCATCTTTTCCATCTTGCCTTCCAATTCGGTGTGTTGCTCTTTAACGAAAGCATCCATGTCAGTCTTTATTGTCTCCTTCAAGGTATTCAGTTTTTCTTGAATCATATCGAGATCATCTTTTATGAATTTCTTCGAGACGAACGACTCTTGCAACTCCTCGTACTTCTTTTGAAGACGATCAAGTTCACGTTCCACGAAACTCTTCGAGGCGGTTTTCTCTCCCAGTTCTTTCAGTTCCGTTTGTACGAACGACTTCGAAACGGCGTCTGTCTCGTCTTCCGCCGCCCCGATGTTGAGACGACGCTTTTCCAAATCATAATCGTATTCCACTCCAGCATCATCGACCGCCACTCGCTTTCGTCGTTTTAAGGCAAACGATTCGACGGTGTGACTAAGTTGTTCGTCTGCGTAATGTTTGGAAACAGCATCGTCGAGCTCCTGAGAATTACCGATCCGAGTGAGACGTTTACCGTAAAATGTGTAATTTCCACCGACTTTTATCGAGTCATCACTAGATTCAACGGTGCGACCAAAGATGTTCATCTTTCAAATTCAATTACACATATGCCCCAAATGTTTTAATTCTTTCTTTTTATATAATGTCATGGAAAGCATCCGCTGACCATGTAGACAATGAAACATTCATCAAAAAAATTATAAAATGTGTGGCGGTAGGACACGAACCAGCATACTCGTTACACGCATTGACTAGTTGGCTGATTTACACTCGCACGCTGTCCCCTGTGCTAGCGCGACACATCGAAAAAGAGGACGTTCTGGGCGAATACTTTTTTATTATAATGTAGCCCATAAAATAAAATTATTCAAGCGCTGTATATTCTCAGCGCTGCGCTCGCGCTGGTCGACAACCGCAAGCGACATCCGGCGTAGCGCACGCACATCGTTAACGACGGGAAGTGCAAACGAGGTGCGCCGCGGCGCGACCGCGACCGCAACTTCCGGCAAATCGCTCGATGGTTGTGCGCGATTCTGAAGACCAAATACTTAGCGTTGTACAAGAAATAAAATGTATAAAGTTTCATTAGCAACAATTGGAGTACCCTTTGTCGTAACGTATTCACTTTTTGAAAATCGCCAATTGACATTGAATAATCTACACAATATAAACGCTTTACATGGATATCATCGCGCCATTCGCTCCACCGTCTTGAACATCGTTCCACAAACGACGAAGCTTCCAATCGTGAACGTGATCGGATTGTTGAAAAAAAAATCACGCTGGAGATCATGGGAGTCGACACGGGGACCTCTTACCCGGCAGCGTTCGAGCCCTCGTCGTCGGACCGTCGAGCTGCGGTAAGACGAACGTCGTCATGACACTGCTCACCACACCGAACGGGCTCAAATTCGAAAACGTATATTTGTATTCGACCACCGATGGGCAGCCTATGTACATGTTTTTAAAGGAAGTGCTGAAAGATATTATTCCCTTTCATTCCTTCACGCAACACGACAGTATCGTCCCCCCCTCCGAAGCGAAGCCCAGCAGCGTCTTCGTACTCGACGACATTGCAACGGAGAAGCAAGACTGTATAAAGGCCTACTTCGCCACCGGACGTCATAAACACACGGACGTGATGTACCTCTGTCAGACATACACCAAAATTCCGAAACAACTCATTTGCGACAACGCTAATATGGTGATATTTTCCCAACAAGACGACAACAATTTGGAATTTATATACAACGAGCATGTCGGAAACCACTTTCCGTCTTTTCGGGATTTTAAAGCTCTGTGTTGTCGGGTGTGGAACGAAAAGCCGTTTTCCTTTTGCGTCATTGACAAGACACGGTCGGTGAACAAGGGAAAATACCGTGCTGGTTTCGATCGCTTTATCGAAGTCCAACCATCTATATAATATCGTATTTCTGTTCAGCCATCACAGTCGCAATATGGCGTATCTGCGATAACATAGATATCGAAGAGGGAAGGGCTTTATCGGATGTTTCATCAATCGAGCTATCGATGCCCTTCCCTTTGAGTTACACATTCCCGGTGGCTATCAGTTTTGCGGACCGGGAACGCGACTCAGCGAACGCTTAGCGAGAGGTGATACGGGCATCAATCCCCTAGATCGAGCGTGCAGGACGCACGACATTGCTTACCACGAACACAAAGATGGCGAAGCACGAAAAAGAGCAGACACGGAACTAGCGAAGCGAGCGTGGGAGAGGGTCGTGTCGAGTGAGGCAAGTATCGGCGAAAGAGCAGCGGCGCTCGGTGTGGCTGGTGTGATGAAACTTAAATCTAAATTAGGAGGAGGCATGAAAAGAGGAAGGGTGATGAGAAATTCAGAAAGAAGACTACAAGGAAGAAGAAGAGGAGGAAGAAGAAGTCGTGAGCAACGTGAAAATAAACAAAGGCTCCATGATGAAATAAAACTGTTTCAACAAAGCGGGGAAATAAAAGACACTCTTCACACGAAAGCGAAACGCTTTCAGCAGACAGAGACAGCGAGTTCGTTACGACGTAAACGCGCCCCACACAACCCTTCTCCCCCTTCTATTCCACCCCATCCTACTACTGCACAAGAAAGATTGAAAGTCGAAGTGGAAAAGACACGATCGATTATTCGAAATAAACTCCAAGCGCTCCGCCGATTTGAATCAAACCGCGATGACTTTCTTAAGACCTATCTCACCACCCCGATGAAGAACGCATTCACAGAAGGAACGAAAAAGACGCCATTATTATTATCCGCCCCCGGGAAAAAAGGCGTTGACAGGGGCGTGAACACGGAGAATGCGGCAGAGGACGTCAACGCTTCCTCCTCCTCCGGCCCGCTCGTTTTTAACATTGATGACACTCACCTAGAAGAAGCGGACGAAACTTTACAAAATTTAACACGTTCGCCTAGAAGCAGTAGCGATTCAGCTTTCAATTCCACAGACCCTGCGTGGATGCAATATCTTCGCACGCTGCCGCAACAGGAAGGCGCTGATGTGGTTTCCGGATCTCATTTTCGTTCTCATTCCAGCAGCGGTGAGAGAACGCTCTACATCGGCCGTTCTAAAATGAACATAGACGACGGCGGGTACATTGTCGTCAATAAAGAAAATTACGAAGCGCGCCCCGGCCTCCTCGAATTAATTTTAAAAAAGAACCGAATCTCGCAGATGTGCAAAAAGGAGACTGGAATGATTATAAGAAAATTCTCCAGCACTCCCACGCCCACAGAGAAGGATATAATAGGAACGGTGATATACGAACCGACAACCTGTGGAAATATAATCATGTATTTGCTTCGCTATTTCCCCCTCCTCCTTCTCCCGCTCCTCGTGCCTTAGGAGCAAACACGACGATGCAGCGAAAAAGGACAACACAAAATCGGAAAAAAGCGGGAAAAGGTCTTCGCTTCGTGACCCCCCCCTGACTATAAATACTGGCGTGACCCCAACAAGCTTGTGCGAAGGCTCCGACTCTTACTCGCGTCGAAGGAAGCCGGAAATAATGGACACGACGGGGAAATAATAGAAATAGAGAATGAACTGCGTGATGCGGGTATTATTGTGTAGACAGCTGGTGGATCATGAAGAAAGAACGCTACTTCGAGCGTGCGAGAAGGATTAGCGCGAGAAATACACGCGCCGGCTCGTCGTCGTTACAGTAGACGACGAGTGATTACGAAAGGGCTCGACGACCTATGGCAGGCGGATTTGGTGGAGATGCAGCCGTTCGCGAAATCGAATCGGGGCATGCGATACATTTTGACTGTGATCGACGTCTACTCCAAGTACTCTTGGGCGGAAGCGCTTAAGAAAAAGACGGGGGAGGAAGTCGCGAAGGCCTTTACGCACATTCTCAAACGCGCGCGGCCCAGAAAGCCTACGCTCTTACAAACGGACGCCGGTACGAAATTTTACAACAGCACTGTTCTCAAGTGGTTCCGCACGCGTGGCATTCGTCATTATTCTACGTTTTCCAGCATCAAGGCAGCTGTCGTTGAGCGTTTCAATCGCACTCTCAAAGAACGCATGTGGAGGCGTTTCTCCGCTGAGGGCACACGTCGCTGGACGCGCATGCTTCCCTCGCTTATCGAGGAGTACAATAACACAAAACATAGAACGATCGGCATGAAACCGAAAGACGTGAAGGACAACAGATTAATGGAGACGGTTTACGCCAACGTGAAAACTATCGACAAGCAACAATTGAAAAAAATTCACGTCGGTGACCTCGTCCGCGTGAGCACGTACCAGAGCTCACCGTTCCGGAAGGGCTACGAACCGTGGTGGGGCACCGAACTCTTTAAAATCGAACGCATTCATCTTTCCGTTCCCATCACGTATTCGCTCGTCGACCTTCACGGCAAAGCGATTACGGGCCGATTCTACGCCCAAGAACTGCAACGCACACGATTTCCACAAGAGTACTTGGTGGAGCGCGTCGTTCGCAAAAAGGGACCACTCCGCCTCGTAAAACGGCTCGGCTTCGACGACCGACACAATTCGTGGGTACACGAACATGACATGATTACGTAAGAAACGGAAGCGACAGCTTCCTCTCCGTACGCAATGACCTTGTTAGAAACGACTAGAACACTCGACGGAAACAGGATGTGATGACACACATGAAACAGGATGTGGCTCAGCATGACTTCTACGGTATATATTCCGAGTGTTCTTTTTCGTTTCAAATCAGTCACTTCATAACGTTGTATGCGTGCAGATGTCCCATTGTGATTTTCTGTTTGCTGCACTATGTGGAGTTCCTTTGATAATTTTTATCCTCGGTTTAAACATTCTCGCACTCTAAACACGCCGCGAGAGTGTGAAGAGGAGGAGGAGGAGGAGGAAGAGCATCCGTGGGACGAAGACGATCCCATCTCGACCGTCGACGCGGCCACCAACACTGACGAGATGCGAACCTGGGACAAGGACATCACCACCACCGCCAACAATTCTTCTTTTTCTTTCGACCTACCACCGCCGCTGATGGACACTTCGTCTTCTATTTCATACGAGCCGGCGCCGCCGCCTCCACCGTCTCGTCATTTCTATCACCGCGAACGGAAAATGACAAAGACGACCGCAATCGCTGACCTCCAAGGCTTCTGGAGAGACAGACAGTTTGTCTTAAAAACGTTGACTGTGCTACGCATACCGAGCAACATTCATAATACATCAAAGTATAAAATACGCACGCTCACCTTTCAACCGCCCTGTGAACTCGAAGAACTGAACACGTGCGATCGACGCTCGGCAAATTGGCTGCAAAGCCACCACCACCGCACGCCGTGTCACTGCGGGAACATTCCGTACAGGTGTAGGCACGAAACGATTCGTAGAGCTGTGGACGGAATTGACAAAATATTTGTGAAAGGAGGAACCAAGTCAGATTGGTTACGAGAGTACGTGCACTGTTATGTGGTCGACATAGAAGTGTTTAAATGTCCATCGCTCGACACGTGTGTAAAGGTCTACATGGAACTCTATAATGCTGATGTGACGTGGCGCCTTGTCTTATCACTGCTCGAGGGAAAAGGTACACTCCAAGTTCTGGCTTTAATGCATTGGCTCGCCCCTTATCGACCAGAATTAATTGACAACATCGAAGCAAATCCCGTACGAAATACGGTGAGCACGATGGCACTTCCTGTCTGATCGTGTTCGTTCCCCGACCGCATCCGTTCCATATGTCCATCAGACGGTCAGGATGTGATGTCAACCTTGACGTACTTCCGGTTTCCACTTCCTGTTCTCGCTCCACAACATGTATAAGCCACAACGCCTTTTAATTGGTAATCATAATCACCGAAGCAGACGGATGGAGCGCACCACAAAAAACAGCGCCAACAAAGAAAACCTGAGTCGCAACGAAGAACTCAAACTTTTAGTCAAATTAGCACATCGCCGCACGCACGCATCGCACGCACATAGACGGACCGCCGCCGATCAAGCGGCACTGCACAGCTTGTCGACGCGGGATGGAAGAAAGTGTATAATATAGCAGCAACAACATCATGGATTCTGTGGACCGTATGATGATAGGCGGAAGTATCATTCATTTGCTCATGCTCACCGCCGCTCTCATGTGCTTTCTTTTGTAACCTTTTTTTTATTATTTCTGAGACGAACTTTTTTTTTCACTCCACCATGGATTCGAACACAACAGATTCTAGTCCTCCTCCTCCATTTACCCGTATGATAAAATATCAACTTGAAACTAGAACTATTTGTCCCATCTGTCATAATGATGATCTTCTTTATTGGGCTAAAACAATATGTAATCACGTATTTTGTAAAACCTGTATTGAAGTGTGGCTGAAAAACAAATATGAGGCGGGAGAAGAGCAAACATGTCCGTTGTGTCGTTTCGTCTTAGTGTCCTACACAACGAACGTGGGGGAGGAGGAAGAGGAGAGGGAGATAAGAGATGGAGAAGATTATGAAGCATATGTTATAGGTGTGCTATCATCCATTCGATCGTCTTTTCGTCGCAATGTAGTGCGAAGCGTGGGACGACGGTTAAACGACGCGCTGCGACTCCACAACCCGTCCTATAGGTCACTCGTGGATTTGCAGAGGCGATTAGGACTAGAAATTACTGTGCGCCATGTTGAAGACTTTGACGTGCATCAACTCGGCGGTCGAGACCTTCTCGTGGTGGGGGTGGAATCTCCCCCTTTTAGCTGGTAGTAAGATGCGGTGGTGGTGGTGGGGGAGATTGCACAATGCTGTGGAGTGGGGAGAATCTCTATATCTCTCTCTCTCGCTAAGATTAGAAAAGTGATTAAGAGTGGGGTGAGAAGACTCAATATAAGACGTTGTGTGCAAGGGGCAGATGCATCAGTACATTGACATACAGCCTAAACGAGACATGTGCGACAACGACTATTACGCGGAAGAAGAGGAGGAAGAGGTGTGCGACAATGCGCCGGCAGAGGGAGAAGACAACTGTGGAGACAGCGTTCTTGAAAACAACCAACGACGAGTCCGATGTGGAGACATACACCAGAGCGTATGTGGACGCACGCTTCCGTCATGTATTTCAAGCGAACGAGGATGTGCGTGCCGATCTAGAGACGTTGATTGTCAATCAGACAAAATGTCTACGGCAATGGGAAAACGCTGGACCCTTCAACTCTGATCTTTTTGGAATTTCAAACGTCGGTCAACCTGCTGAGCCACGTGACGCTACGACCAAATCGTACGTCGATCGGCGTATGGATGACATTCAAAAACAACTCGAAAAAAATTCCAAAAACTACGTATCAGCAAACTCGGCAACCTCAACGTGCAAAAGTCGCGCATCGTCAACCTAGCGATGCCCACCCACAAAGACGATGCGGCCTCAAAACGCTACGTCGACGAGGTGATGCAGAATCAACGGGATTTCATCAATCGCAACACCCTTCGTCGCACCGGGGAAAACGGTGAAGACTACCACTTTCAGGGTAAACGACTGGCCAACGTCGCCGACCCCGTCGACGAAGACGATTCCATCAATCTAAAAACACTACGGCGCCTTCTTCTCGGCAATAACTAGTGAAGGAAAAAAATTTTACACACTTCGTTCTCGATTGTCGCCCCGCTCGCATCTTGAACAATCTTCATCATCACCATGGGCGGAGACCGCGCATTCAACGTCGGCGACGCTTTTGGTGACACGGCGCTCCATCTCGCCGTGCGGGCGGGACACTACAGTACCGTGGTGTTCCTTCTCACCTCTGGAGTGGTCAAGGACGTTTCCATTAGGAACCATGATGGACTGACTGCAGAAGAAGTGACGCAAGATGAACACATCAAACTGCTATTGGCTACCGTCAGACAAATTAGACAAAGATGTGATGACATCAGACAAAGATGTGAAGACATTAGGCAAAATATGAAGAAAAAAATATGAAGATTTCTTTTTGTTAATTATTATTATTATTGTATTTTTTCTTCAATTTAAAATAAATGTCTTGTTTACGTTCAAATGACTCTC
>BLKR01011538.1:0-31011 GCA_011170035.1 Teleogryllus occipitalis
AGTCCAATGATTTTGAATACTGTTTTCTGAAACTCACCGTATATCTTCACATAAACGTGATTTTTTTTTTTTTTTTTTTTTTTTCATTTTTCAAATTTTGCGCGAAATGTTAGTTTTGGACTTGTTTAACTTATGGTACCTACATTTTAGATCTGTTCAAGGTCTTTCTGGCCAGACTTAGTAAAAAATCTTTGTTCTCATTGTGTTCTACATTCACCCCCTTTTGGGTCAACCATGACTGAAAAATATCAAAAATTTTCAATAATTTCCTTGAGTCAAGCGACATAAAGACAGATCATTCAAAATTAAAATAAAGTTAGTTCATCCACGAGAGGTTGACCGACTTGAATTGTGTAGGCCTATATTTAAATCATTTCAAGTTATTTCATTACCATGTCAATAAATACATTGAAAGAATAATTTTTGTAAAAAGAGTACTCCTAAAAAAGTAAAAACTCTAAAAATATATCGAGGCAATCAAATAATTAACGCATCTCCTGTATTCAAAAAACACTCTGTCGAAAAGGGACAACAGGTCTATAAAAAGTTCCCATAAAATTAAAAGAATATTAACATCATCAAAATAATAATAATAAGCAAATAGTTTTCCTAAATCTGAAGACAATACATGAAGAATAAATGAGATGAATAATGAATAAGTGACTAAATAGTCTTAGGGATATCTTTTTAGAAATTAAAATAAGCATGGAATATATCACAAAATGCTAATAAACAATTTAATTTGAAGTTTATAACAATAATATTATTAATAATTATCGTAATAGGGACGTGTACAAATTATTAGAATACTAATATGGAATTTTGTTGGTTAAAACGTTTATCGGTCCATAAAGATGGAAAAATACGAGTGCTGTAAATGAAATTAATATATTTATTTATTTTGATTAGTACTGTAGGGGGGAGTATTTTATAAGCTTAATTTTTCATATTTTAAATATTTTCCCGAAAGTTCTCCAGTTGCTGTAACAATATCTTGGTCTCTAGATCGGTTTCTAGAATTTCGAACTAGATTCTACTCATTGAGGTAATAGTAAAATTGGGGATTAAACGCGCATGAATCTGTTCATCGGCGATATTGCTTAAATATAGGCAAACCGCATTACGTTTCCTATTTCTTCCTCTTCATCTATTTGAATAGAATTATTTTTTTAATTACACCCGTCAACACCAAGCTAAGGAGTTCCGCCACACTATGAAGTAATTCTGACTTACCCTTGGCGTTTGTTCTTGGGAACAATCAGAAAAGAACAACGAATACATTTCACTTCTTGCATTCGAAGGTTCTGCGTCTGTCTGCTGGATAGCCGAGGCGGATAATACGCCGACTCAGGGCGTAAATACTATTGATAGTAATATATGGTGCTGCTTACTATATCATCTATTTGTCTAACAAATTTCAATTAAAAATATCTTTATAAATATACATGGAAGAAATGGAAAATGCAAAACAGTGGGATGCAAAACAGTGGGATAGTAATAAAAGGAAACACAGAAAAAAGAAATAGAGAAAGAAAGAAAGGGAAGAAGAAAGAAAAGAAAGAGAATCAAAGAAAGACAGAAAAGAAAGAGAATCAAAGAAAGAAAGACAGAAAAGAAAGAGAATCAAAGAAAGAAAGACAGAAAAGAAAGAGAGAGAAGGAAAGAAAGGAGAAAGAAAAACATCCCCTATTGTCAATCGGGGTCGTTCCCTTCTTCCCCTGCTCACACACTTGCATGCCCCTCGTCCGCTCCCTTCAACGCCCTTGCTATTTCTTCTTTCATCGTGCCATCTTTGCCCCCTGTCCATGTCTGCCTCCTGCCTTTCCTCCTCGTCTGCTTCAGATCTCAGTAATGGGAAGTGCGCGACTGAGATCATTTTCACCTTTAGGTGTGAAAGAATTACGAACGTCGCATATCGTGACCTTTAACCTTAATTTCGAGAAAAATTGGCGACCGCCGACGTGTAACAATTCGATGAGAACGCTGCACTCTGCAGTGATTGTTTTCTGGCCGTACATATCGCCACTTTGTACGATGGCTTCTATTGCGTCTAGTTTGGCTGCTAAACTATCGTCCTGGTTAGCGATAGATAATTATTTATTGCTGACGGGAAAGTATTAAGGAGCAAAACGTGCATGAAAGTGAGCTCTCTAAATGATTTTTAAAACGTTTGAATTATTTTTAAAATTTGTTTATAAAATTTTTGATGAATGTAATTTCGAATTATGCTAATGTGTTTTACATGTTGTGTATTTTAATATTACATACTACATCTTATTTCGCATATTTGTTAGATATTCTTACTGTTTTCGTTAGATATTTATGTACGCATTTTGACGTTTGATACATGTTTTTCCGGTCTTTATTCATTACCCGTCCCGTATGCTGCCAAAAGAGGCTGTCGGGGAAGAAAATTTTAGAGAGTTTTCGCACCCTGAAATATTAAAGCAATAGACACCACTATGGATTTCTGCGCATGCGCTGTTTGCGTTTTGCATCACTTTTGTTCCTCTGGGCACGCGCAGAAGATCGACATTGCAGTCGACCTCTGTTCGCTATGGCATGCAAAAACCCCCTATTAAATGCCATATTCAGAATCAGTGGGGAATCCAGGTATCCGTCTCCGTGTGTGGTGGGGGGCATGGGGGCCATACTCCCACCCCCCAGAAGACCTAGAGTTTTCGTTTATCATATTTTATTTTGCAGAATTGATTAAATATTTATTTAGAATAAGAATTATGCAATTATTTAAAAAATATTGTATATTAAAATGTACACTCTACAAAAATAATTTACAATATATTAACAAACGTTTATTATTTAACGAAAATCGACGATGGCCCCCTCCAAAATGGCGGGCTGTATCCGCCCCTGTCCAGGACGCTCCAGAGACTTGAACGTGAAGGGGCCTGTCGCGCCGTATGCCAGCGCCGCGTCGGAAAGCGTGTCCGCAGCTGGACGCTGCGGCGGGGGGAGCGAGCGTCGGGCGCGAGCGCGTTGAGCCTTGGGGCACGCCGCTAAGTGAGAGCCGCGTGATGGGGCGGGGCGGGGCGGCTGCGGCGTGGCGTGGAGCGGCGCGGGCGCGTTCGCTCGTGGCAGGCTCGCGCGCGCGCGCGACCCGCTCGGCGGCGGCGGCGGCGCAGCTGGCCGGATGCCCGCCACGCGCCAGCAATGATGCTGCGTGGCGGCAGGAAGTAGCTCCTCAGGCGCTGGCTCGCGCCCGCCCGCCCCTGCCACCCACCGCCTCCGGCCGCCGCCGCCGCCGCCGCCGCCGCCCCGCCACGCAGGTGGCCCCGACGCGGCCCGCCCACACGCCAGCCGCCATCAGCACAGATTGAGAACGAGCGCGCGCGCGCGAGCCGCCGCCGCCGCCGCCGCCGCCACCGCCACCGCCACCGCCACCGCCACCGCCACCGCCACCGCCACCGCCACCGCCACCACCACCGTCACCGCCACCGCCACCGCCGCCACCGCGGTCTCCCGCTACTGCCCCGCCCCCCGTCCATGCAAAGCGACGCTCGGCCCACGCACAGCTGACCAAGGCAGCGCGCTAATCTCGGAATGCTTCAGCGAATTCAGGGCCGTGCATACACGCGGCTATCGCGGTTTGATGTTTGGCGTATTGCGATTTGCCGAGAGCACTTCTACCCACTCACGAGAAACCGCGATGACCAGCGCGGGGGAGCGGTACATTTAGATCATGCCTCGTGTCGTAGCTAATTGAAGTTGAGGTTCCAGATACTGGTTGCGCTATGAGACAGAACTCGAATTAAATGATCCATCCCTTTGTGTTGTGTCTTTACCGGCTGGCCTGAAGTGCCTGTCTCTGTGTGTGTGAATGTGTGTGTGTGTGGGTACGTATGCAAGGGTCAGCTGAGAGCAAATATTTCGTTGGTCTTGCGGTTCGCTTTGTGAACCGAATGCTGCGCAGGTAGGATCTTCAATGGCCGGAGGCGAATAAGAATTTACCTAGGAGACAGGAGCTGTGCTTAGAACTGTCCAAGTATACTACTTCGTAGAATACGAAGAGTTATGTAGTGCTACCGCGATGAGTCCCGTTTTGCGGAAGAAAAATCTCGTTTTGTGGATCCCTGGTACCGAAAAAGTGTAGTTTGCTTGCTCATGTGTAGTAAATTACTTTTTCGTGTCCTCACTTCAAAACCCGTATTTGGCGGAGCTTTAGCGGCCTAGGCCAAGAATGAATTTTAGAGGACGATTACCATGGCAACGTCATGTAAATAAGAAAATGTACAAAATTATTGTTGACACATTGGCGAAGAAATATTTATTATTTTTTGAATACAGAAATTTTTTAACTTATTGTTAACATTTGTATTAAAAACACAATTTGATATATTCTGAAATATTATACCTGGAACTGTTACGTAAACTCTCAGTAGCAGCTTCAGCTTCCTCAATTATAATCTCTGGATATCGCACTCCATACTTACGAAACAAATCGCCATTTTTTTAATTTTTTTTTTCACACAATTCACTTTTCCCCATAGCACGTCATACGCAGTTTGAACTGTTTTTTGACGTAAAATAAATAAATAAATAAATAAACCAGCCGCAAATTCTACACACTTTAGCAATTCTGACAGTACTGACAACTTCAGAGGCGACTATGTAGAGGAATCTGCATCTATACGAAGCAACCGCATGGTATAAATGAGATCCATCTAAAAAAACGTTTTTGCTGGTGAAAATAATTTTGCAGTTTTATGTAGTAGTATAATATTCCGTAGCCTTTAAATTAATGCGAGAAATCATGTGCTGCTGTGGCTCTACTAGTTCTTTAAATGAAAGGTAAAAGAGTGTAATATAGATATATGAACGGTGTTATGCATCAATTGACCAAGCGCGTAAACTTGATTTCGAGATATTAACACAAATGTGAAAGTAAATTGTATATATATATATATATATATATATATATATATATATATATATATATATATATTGCAACGTCTAATTACTAACATATGTAAACCAATTTCCGAATTTATAAGTAATTTGGGCGCCAGGAAAAGGTTACAGTTGAATTCCTGATTATCTATTACTATCTTCGGATACATTACAAATAAATGTAAATCCTGCGATTCGACGGGTTCTTATGAAATAATTGTTGCTACTTACTCCGCAACCAATTACTCAATCTGCCATCCATACGGAGTGACGAGGAATCTGAAAATAATTCTAAAATTTCTACTCTAGGATTGCATGTAATGGAAAAATGAGAATCAGCTTTTTTTCAAACAATGAATTATAATCTATTTTGCATGCCAAAGTTATCAACTATCATTATTACAATTTATCGTTGGATCATGACCATTTTTCTCGTTATTGCAATAAAAACGTTATAACCTTTTATCCTTTCTTGCCTCTTCGCGCGCATGTCACTCGATGTCGCCACGTAGAGTAAACCTATCTTCCTACTTATCGAAGTCCACGATGATCAGCGACCAAGTCGAAACTTCCTCCAACTACTTCACAAACACTGCCTATACTCTTTATCTTGCGCCTGTGGTGGGCACCTATTTCAAACTCATTACTTTCCTAGGTATGAATAATATCCTTCTAATATTATTTTCTATCACCTAACATGGCAGTTCACAATTCACTGGTAAAATTTCTAAGTCAAATCTTGTAACTCCACCGCGAAAATATTCCAAGTTCACTTTCCGGTTCACTCATTAAAATATTACAAGTCCGAGTTTGCACTGGTACAACACGTAAATTTTACAAGTTCCAGTTGTACACCTAATGCAGAAATATTCTAAGTTCCAGTTCAATGTTCACTCTCACGAAATATCCCAACTCCCGATTTGATAATTAACCTCAAGAAAAACCGCACAAGCGATCCGCTCACCACCACGACACGAGCTATGTGTACGATGTGTACGATGTGTACTATGTGTACGATGTGTATACACGAGCTATGTGCTATGGTGTACCCTGCGCCTGCTTCCAAACGAACTCGTTGTTTCGAGTTGCTACGGTGCACCCTGCGTGTTTACTTTACAGCTCCTCCGGTTACTATGGTGTACCCCCGCACGAACTCGCGTTGCTACGGTATCATTTGCGTATCTGCACCATAGAAACCCACGTCTTTTGCAATATCTACATTCTGACCTTTATTTGCTTAAATAAAATGTCCGTCATTTTTGGTATGTCACAATATATTAATGTAAACTCAGCATCTGCCCCAAATTTTCATTTGTAAACAGTAAAATAAACAAAATGAATTAAAATTACATACCCATTTCTTGAAAACATTAAAAATGTAGTGAAACTGCATGTATGTAGAAATGGCGCTTGGTCATTTGATTCTTTAATAAATAATTTTCATATCCGAGTTTTGCATTATCTGACTCCAATCTAAAACATGTCTCTTAGTCAAGTGATGCAAATTATAGTAGTGCTATTTCTTTTTGTAATATTTTACAAGATAAGATAAGATTGTACTAGTTATAGCATATTTAACCTTAATTAAGATACATTATAACAATAACAACATGAATTCACATGAATTCAATGAATTCACATCTTCATTGCATTTTTATTGAAGTAACAACTTGATATATGACCTGTAAAAAACCCCTTCTTAAATGATTAAGAAAATTAAGTAATCTTTCTAATGTAGTATTACAAACACGGCTGGAAATTAATAATAATATAATAATAATAATAATATATAGTAATATAATAATAATAATAATAATAATAATAATAATAATAATAATTGGGAAGATAATAAAAGCTCTTACAAAGCGTATATATAAGTATATGGTTTCTAGGGATTGAAAATGAATACTTACGTGAATACATGAAAAATGTAATAAATTAATTAAAAATACAATATTTAATTTATATTTAATTTGTCATTTCACCATCATCAAAAAAATGAAGTTGCGGGCTGTCGAAGTCATTCGTCATTCTATGTCAACGTCAACGTCAACGTCAACGTCATTCTATGTGGCTGGAGAGCTTGCGTTAAAAAGCTAGTGCATTATTTAGTATCGGGTTCATGAGAGATTTAATATCGTGAAGCTTGTCTTCAGGAATTGGTTTCCCGTTTGGCCAAGGAGGCGTCAGGAAGGCATGAAAATTAGTTGTGTTTTGCATTTGGAGAAATCGACATGTTTTATTTTTAATGTCAACATCAAATGGTTCACTGATAAATCCAGTTTTTTAACACTACAGTAAATGGCTTGAATTTTAAGATTTCTATCTCTCTCACCTGCAGCCAGTTTATTTTCTCTTTTCGGGAATTGGTTTGTGATTGACCATTTTCTTTTCAATAAAGGCAGTTCTCTTGAAATGTTCAGGTTTAATTCTATAAACTGTAACAGGATTTCTTTTGGAGGGCATTTTCATAAAATTTCATGTAATCTTGTGGTGTAAATGTCCCTATTGCAGTTTGAGAGTGCACCTCCGAAGTCTGTCATTCGGAAGGAAGCTGTGTCTAGGTATAAGAAATCTCTGCCTTCTTCTCTTCAATGTAGGATGCTGATCTAAATATGCACTTAGCTTTAGAACGATAAATAATCAATAACAAGCTTTAACTACAATTTGAGGATTAACTCTCAATCACATACACACAATGCAAACCAAGGGCGAGAGTAAAACAACATCACGTGTCCAAACGACGGTCATTTGTCGCAGAGTCAACTAAGAAAAAACAAATTTCAATCCCAAACAATTTTTTAATGGATTGTTTACACATTCACGCACGTGGTGCAAAAATCTAGAAAAGCAGGAAATGATGCTTGATCAATAATACCATCCATATAATATATGAGAAACCTAGATGAGTTATCACTTGTCCTTAAATGCTTTTGTAGTATTACAAATGCTAAAGTCATCGCGAGACTTGGCAATTACGTCGCACAAAAGGTAGAACTGTAGAAATGTTACACCAGAAAAGTACAACATAAAATACACTTTATGAAAATCGACATCCCCTAAAACATTGTTTCATGATGTTCAGAATTTGCTCTGAAAGTCTAATGAAATGAGGAAGGTTCATACATTCTGGAACAATACTATAACTATTTACTGTGAACACAGATATGATCATCTTGAAAATGTTATTGCAATGTTTTATATTTACCAAGATCTGGGCATGTTTATTTTAGTGGACTATAGCGTCAAATCCTGCCATTCACCTTAATTTAAAACCATAATACCTCGCATAGAATTGTAATCACTCAAGTATTGCTGTTAATTATCTTCACATGTTCTTGAACAGTCTTGAGACAACCTAACGACGTTGTGAATAAACGATGGCAGACAAGCGTTTATTGCGCTAATTTCACGATCTTATTAAAACATAGTGTTTGCACTACAAAACCAGTTAATAATAGCTAGTATATCACAAAAATATACTGGCAATGGTGCAATCATAATGCCATGTTTATTGAATTGAATTGAATTGAATTGAATTGGCCTTTTTTTACGTGGCGAGACACAGGCCATGAGGCCTGCTCTTCCGTCTGACCACGCAAATTTCGCTACGCTTCTTTCACCAACCATGGGAGAAAGAAGGTATTTACTTGGGCGACGAAACAGGCGATTTTGAATTTAGCTCAGAGGCATCATTTAGGCTTGAGGATCTTTTACATGTTTACCACGTTACGTGGGGAGTGTTCATGATGAAGAAAGAAATGAAACATGAATCCTGTTATACTGATAGAAGACTGTTACACCTGATATAATTGAATGAAATATAATTTTTTTGAAGATTAATTGTTTGCCAATCCAATTTTAAAACTTATTTAAATGGCAAAGGAGTACCCACTATTTCGCAAATTCTGTGGGAGACCTTCCACATGAGAGAAGAAAATGTGCACTCAGTTCGTTACCTGTGTCTTGTGGATTTAATGATAATATGATGGATGGGTAAAAGCGCAGGTCGTGACGGTGTTGGATTCTTCACCGGGGCAATCAACTGGAATTGATCCGAAGAGATCCCGGAAATGACTGATGAGAGCAGCTACCTGTGGCCTTCAGTATAGTCCTCTTTACAGTGACTGTGTAATGATACTTTCCAGTTCTTATTGAAAATCAAGACTAGTGAATGCCAGTGAACGTTCGCTTTAGAAGCGTAGTATACAAGCGGATAAACTCTAAAAAAAATCACTTCAGATGTTTCCATCCGATCACTCAAGACATTTTCCAAACTCTATCATTGTAATGCGGTGTCGTACAAACCAAGTGGATTCGTTACAACAATGAGCTTACGTATGAGAAAGGGAAGTCAGGTGAGGATCCAGCTTACACGTGTTGAAAGATAGTACTGTACCCGGTCCAATAAGGGGATAAGTTAATTGAAAATTCAACGGAAAGTTTCAGAATCAAAGAAGACATTCCGAAGAAGGATAAGAAACGACATGAAGGAAGATAAGCTACTTTCTAGAACAATAATTTGCAGATTTTTTTGAGCTGGCTTTCAAATGTGGACTATCGTATACCCAGATTCTGACTCACGTTTTTGTTTTCAACATAAAAATCGCATGGGGAGCGGATGTAGTACGCGCGTATATCTTGAAGATATTTTTAGCAGGATGCAGGCTTTGCCAATTTCTGTTTCTAGTGCGTTGATAGCGGATGAGTATGGAGACTTCCGACTCTCTCCATCTCTGCTCAGATACTGAGGTTCAGACAACAGATAATGTACTTCCGGGATTTCAGGACGTCCTTCACAAAAACCTACATCTATTTTTAGATACACTTTCAATTTTTTTAGGAATATGCTAATTTTTTTCCGAGCAAACTATATATTCCGCTCTTTATTCGCGTATTTTTCGGGATTTACTATTTCATTTTTATAGTTGTCTCATGGAAGGTATTACTCGCGCACGTTTTCTTGAGCCCTCGTTTCACCAGTTGCGAGAGGAGTGGGGAGTTTGGTTATTTTGACAAAAGGAATATTATATCAAATTTGTGGCTCGTTTTCGATGCAAAAAGTTTCCATTGCACGGCAGCGAATATTTCTGGTTATCATATTTTGTCTATAACGCTCGTTTCTGTCATTTGTTCTTAATTCAACTAATTTTAGTAAAGGAGTGGTAGGTATTCTGAGGCTCAAGAAAACGTGCGCGAGTAATAAATACTCCAAAAATTAGCTGAAGGATCTTGCAGAATCACTCTCATTCCCAAGCTACATTACTTCCCGGCCCCTTTTCCAATATTTGTTATTCACATGTGACATTTACTAGTAAATAAGGGTAATACTACAAAGAGAATGAAATCATAACTTAAATGATAAATTAACGAATACAAATATTTTTGTTGGACTATTTATAGGGTTGTCAAATGAGTTTGAGAGCCTCTTTCCAAAACGTCGTACAACCATTTCCAAAATTATTGCTTTAAAAAGAGGGAGAATCAAGGATGAGACATATTTACGAAAATAAAGCGTTTTATTATGTAAGGCTACAAAGCCCTTTCCAAAATTTCCAGGGAACACTGTCTTCTGGCTCTTCCTAAGCACACGCTTTGGTTAGACTGCAGACGAATAAACAATGGAAAGGAGAAATAGAAAGGAAAGGATGAATAGGAAAAAGGAAAAAAAATAAGGACGAATAAACAATGGAGAGTGGAAAAATAATAGAATATGAAACAAGAAAATGGGTGTCTCCAGAGAAATAGATGAAAATACTTTGTACATAGACATTTTATACGGTTTGTAGTGTAATTCAGTAAATAGAACTAAATCGTAAGATATGAAAAGAGAAATAAAGTAGATATCAGAAGCTTGTTTTAAAATTAATTAAGATATAATCGAAAACTGACAAATTATCTTGTATAATTTATTACACTTTGAATAGTTCAATATTTATTATTTATTTCGTGTGAATTATATAAATGTGTTTTAATTTTCTTGCCAAGAGAAGGCATTTACGAAGATTTTGTTGGGCAAGTTATTAAATCAGCTTAAAATTAACGCGTAAATCATACTGCATACTGCCCTTGAAGAAAGAGATTCATTTGTTTCTCTATAAAAATCAACGTCACACTAATTATTTGTAAATTATATCTTAAAACTGAGACATTTGTGCACAAATTTGGTTTCTTATCGAACTGAGTGATCTTTCATTACATATCAATATCGCTCTGTTGTCCAAATTCTCTGTGGTCTCTAGATTATTTCACGTAAATATAATCCTGCGCATTATGTAAAATGAAATGTTTAATGTACTTACCATTCAATGAAATTTTAGTTAAATCTAATGAAATAACTTTGTTTCCTATCGAGAGTTTTATCTCTTCACACTTGAAGGATAGTTGTCGTACAGAAAGATTTATTAATCCTGGTAGAGCACAGAAACTCTTCCTGGAAGCATTAACAGAAGTAATATTTTAATTAACTGTCCCGAATATGTGATTTTAAACCGTAATAAATTCCATAACTATTCAAAATGGCATTACTGAGCAACGTACAACAGTACCCTGAGGTTAAAGTAGCGTTGCTACGAAACTGTTCATAAGTTGGATTCCAGCGTGCCCCTTTACGGTTAGTGATTGTACGCATAACATCACAGTTATCTGTTTTGGTTTGGATTCTCTGCTGGATTTGTATTTTTTCACCGACTGAAATGTTTAGAGTAATACAATTTGTAATGAAATTGTTTGGGATATTATGTTCATCTTTAGTGTATAAGTGCGTAAGAAAAATGATTGTGCGGTAGCACGTTTTATTACTTAACTATAACAAATATGTTATCCTCATCTCTATCAAATACAGTAAAATCTGTCTAAACCGAAATCTGTACAACCCGGAAATCTACCTTAACCGGAAAATTACTCCCACCCTTGGCACTTTACACGGCAAAAAACGGAACCTCTCCAAACGCGGAAACAAAACGGTTTTTCATGTCCTGCAGGGGAAAAATCTTTATAAAACGGAATTCCTATGAATTTAATACAATAGGCAGCGAGACGCGAGATGTTATTAATGAACTGAAAACTAATAATAATCTGCAAGCTTCTTTTAAATTCCAGGTTCCAGTTAGATTCCAGGCGCATTTCAATCGGTCCGAATCGTAGGTGCGACAAAAATGTGAAATGAATTGGTTCAATTTTTAAGGATATTATTATTATTATTATTATTATTATTATTATTATTATTATTATTATTATTATTATTATTATTATTATTACTGGCGAATTCTCCCCAGAAAGGGAAGACGTTAAGCAAGTAACTCGATCAATTTTCTTTGAGTTCTTGTTGATCCAATAGGCATTCATTCTTTCCGAGAAGGCTCGTTTACGTTCTTCTGACCATTTTGGTCTGTACTGTTTTTTTTTTAAGGTTGCTCGGACATAACTTCCCATTTGTCTACTTTGTGTCTGAAGGTGTCTCTTTCTAAAAGGTGTCTTATTATTATTATTATTATTATTATTATTATTATTATTATTAATTGTGAAATTTTGTCTCCCTCTAAAAGTGTCGGCCGCCCCTCTCGCCCCCACTGAGCTGTGCCAATGGTTTACGACAATCCGTCTGTCCGTCTGTGATCACCGCCACATAAACCGGTCAATTTTCTTCAAGATTGACATTTCCTGATCGATTTGGTCGAACTCGGATATTTTGATATTTGAGGGTATTTTACATAATTTTTTTTAAAAAAATTCCAAAATAGTTCCAAATTTTTGGACTAAGGTTTTTCCTGAAAAAGTGCGCAATGAATGCTTAAAAATGTCGCCAATCTAATATTCGTTAATCTTTCTGAACTTTCGGAAATTTCAAAAGTTCACAATTCTTTGGCATTGTCCTGCAACTACAGTATAGAAGATATAGATATTTCTTAATGATAAGTTTCTAAAGATATATCGTGAAATAAGATCCTGTAGAATTTTTCGAATATATGAGTACACTTTCGCCCAATTTTGTGTGAAATGTAACCAATTAAAAATTCTCAAAAATGACTCCAAGTTTTTTTCTTTTGTCGGTTTATAAAAATATTGCGGAATCTATTCAACACTCAACAATAGAATATGATTTAACAAATGAACAATATGAAAATGAATTAACCAATCATTCCCTTGAGCTTCTTGAACCACTATGCCAAAATGAAAATCTTGCAATTAATGAGAGTAATTCCTTTCTATTCTTAAGAGACCCTCTCATCAGAGTCTTCATCCCAGATTGGTTCTGAAATTAAAACGATAAATAATACCAACTTGGATAGTAGCAAGGAAGCTAAAATAAAAAATAAAACAATACAAGAATCAAATAATATTAGATCTCATGTTAAGACCCCTTCCAAATCTCTTGAGGAACTTCTTGATCCAATAAAGGCAAAGTGTGATGCTAACTCAAATGATAACCAACTCACTTATAACCAATTGAAAAATTTCATTGACAAACCTTCAGGATCGCAAAACCCAACAGTAATAGCCAGAGAATTTTCATTTGATATTCCATCTATTATCCAAATAATTATTGAATACTATCCATTGCATACAGAAAGGTCAATAAAGTATTGATTTACAAGTATTATGAACAAGTTGCATAGCACACAAGAACAAATTGACGAAGTGGCTACAGATGCATTTGAATAATAATTAGAAATGAATACCATACAATAGAATTGTGTCTGTTTCTATACCCGTTTACCATCCTTGAAACTATTAGTTAATGATAATCTCCCTCAGATATTATGTTTACAGGAAACAAGGAAAGGAATCTGTCTGGTAAATTACTTGGTTATACATCTTTTTTCAATAGGAAGAATACTCAAATTGCTTCCGGTGGTGTAGCTATCCTTGTTGAAAGTGATATTTATGTTCATGAAATTCCTCTCCAAACTACTCTTGAAGCCACAGCTGTCATGGTTAATATTATCTCCAATATTAATGTATGTAATATTTATTTTCCCAATAGTGAGGACTTTGATGTCTATGAACTTGACAATATTCTCCAATAGTTACCCAAACCTTTTATAATAGTAGGAGACTTCAACAGTCACAATACATTATGGGGATCTAATATCACTGACATAAGGTGTATAATCATTGAAGATTGGTTAGATCTTACTTTATTAAACACTGATCTGGACCCATTTTAAGTTATTAGTACGTCCATTAGTATTGGAACTGAAAGCAACACTGACCTTAATTTTGCCTCAAATGACATTGCTGCCAGAATTGTATGGGCTACCAAAAATTACCTTTACGACAGTGACCACTATGCCATTAGCATGATTCGTCCAGACTTTGATCTATTCTCCAATCTCAGTTGTGAGCCTAAATGGATCCTGGAACAAGCCAAATGGCAACAATTTCAACAGTTCATTAAGTCCAATATTGCAACTCTAAATCAACCAACCAAACTGAACGCTCAAGAGGTAAACAGATTAGTGTAAGACTTCATTCCACTTATTCTAAAAGCAGCAAAACTTCGGATCCCCAAACTTCGGGTAGAATTAAAAAAACGCCAAGTCCCATGGTGGAATAAACAATGTACTATAGCCATTAAAAATAAAAAATAGCATATAGTAAATTTAAGAAAAACAAAACCGTGGTAAATGTATTGCTTACAGGAAAGCAAGAGCCTTTGCTAGACTTACTCTCAAATCCAGAAGGATCAAATTATGCCATAAGTTCACCTCTTCCATCACACATAAATCCCCTATATCAGAGATATGGCATAAAGTAAAAGCCACTAATTGAATAAATATTTCCAGTTTTCCTAGATATCTTATTGACAGGTCTGCCTTGAAACATGTTGGATCTCAAGACGTATGAAACCTTTTAGCAAACACTTTGGCTCAACATTTAGATAGCAATAATTATGACCTAAAATTACTATCTACAAGCCTCTCAAGGAGAAATTTATATCATAAAAACATTATGCTATTAACTAAGGAGAATAACGAATACTACAACAAACCATTCCTTATGGAAGAACTTCTTTATGTATTAGATCTGAGCAAAACTTTCGTGAAGTTGGACTCCAGTAACTATAACTATAACGTTTATAATGACATCAGCACTTGCCAACATTTTCCCGAGCAATGGAGAGAAGCTATTTTTATCTCCATACACAAACCTAATAAAGATCATACACTACCAACGAATTTCCCAATTTCCCTAACAAATAACATCTCCAAGATATTAGAGAAGATGGTTTGTCGTCGCCTGAAATGGATACTGGAATATTGCAACTTAATTATACAATACCATAGCGCCTTTATATCAACAAAGGACATTCCGGTAAATGTCGATACTATAATATGCGATACCCTAGCAATGAAACAACATGTACTGGTGGTTTCAATAGACATTGAAAAAGCGTATGAAATGGTCCATAAAGAGATACTTATATCCATTCTTGCTAAATCACATATATTAGAAAATATGTTAGCATTCATTATCATGTTCCTTAAAAACAGATACCTTAGGGTCAAAATTCTAGAGAGTTCATCCCATCTTACTGACAATAAGATGAACGATTTACCACAAGGATCTGTCCACAGGGATATATTATTCCTCCTAGTTATTAATGAAGCAAGCAGTATAATACAAGATCCAGTGAAAATATTTATAAATAGAATATTATAAATAGGATCGGTAGATAGAATCACTAACAGGTCAACCAAGGCAGGAATTACTAGCTCGAAGAGTAAATAAGAGTTTATAGTGTTTACAAGAAGACGAAATGAGGATAATGAAGTTCTTCTTAAACTGGGTGATCACCAATTGAAAAGGACTTACGTATGCAAAATTCTGGGTATACTATTAGATTCCAAACATTCATGGAAACGGCATATATCGACTCTTTAAGTTGAATGTCAAAAACTACTTAATATAATCAAAAAGTTACCTTCCATCAAGTGGTGAGCACAATTCGAATGCTTTATCAGCTTATGTAAAACTCTGATTCAATCTAAATTAGATTACGGGGCAATAGTCTACAGTTCAGCTTCGAAAAAGGTTAATATCCTAAACCCTATGATCAACAATGCATGCCGTCTAGGTCTTGAGCCTTCACAACCAGTTCATGTAACAATCTGCTTATAGAAGCAAGACAACTACCATTAGAATTAAGAAGAAACGTTCAGTGCATAATCTATGCCTACTCCACATTAAGCATTCTCCCCAACCCCACTAATTCAATTATCTTCAACAACCTTAAACCTATCATATATCAATCCAGCTCACAGCTCCCATTACAGCTCAGAGAGAGACTCCCTAAATATCTAGAAAAATTCAATATCGCCAAATCATTTTGTATTCCAAGACGCAATCATTCCATTCCACCCTGGCAGAACTTTAATATCACAACTAACACAGACCTCGTAAAAAACCAACAAACATTACTGAACCTATTGGTAGGATACAAGAAAGATTATCTACACTACTACAAGAATACAACTACTACCAAGGCTACACAGACGGGTCTAAATGTGACGGCATTGGCAGGCTGTGCTATATACCAGTCATCAATTAATAAACTTGACTCTCACCGCTTCCCAGATTACTTCTCCATAGCTACCTGTGAAACATGGGCAGTCCTTCAAGGCGTTATAGTCAGTGTTAAGCCTCCAAAAGACACTCCCATTACAATTTTTTTCAGACTCACTATCAACTCTGAGGGCCATTTAGAACAGATTCACTTCGAACCCAATTATCCAAAAAATTCAAGAGATTCAAGAAAATCAAGTCGTAAGTAGAACCCATATAGAAATAATATGAATTCCCTCGCTCAAAAAATCATTGGCAATGAGAAAGCTAAACTAGCCACATCATTTACACGCACCGACAACCAAATTAAAGGCACTTTCCAAGACTTCAAAAAACTTGTAAAATACTCCTTCCTCAGTTATTGGGACTCTGAGCGGAAGTTGAATGTTTCCAAACTCCATTTATACTTGCTTTTTTTTTAACGTGGCATCTGATGGTATCTTCAAGATGGAATATGGCACGAATTTTTGCGTCTTTCTTGGTTCTGCCGCAAGATGTCGCATGATCGCGACCGTATCAGTAAGTGCTACAGATAAAGCGACTCTAGCGACAGGACTGAGAAAGACGCAAAAAGCCGTGCCTTATTCCATCTTGAAAATAATACCTTCAGATGTCACATTTTTACGAAAGGTTTATCTGTAAATAAATTTAAAATAATGAAATTACTGATTGGAGTGATAATTAAATAAAATATTTTTAAAGAATAAAGACAATATGAAGATCGAGGGAATATTGAGAATCAATGCTCATATTAATTTATATTCTCCATAATATTCAAGTTGTAAGAGTAATGAAAATCAATAATTTCTCACTAGGTAACTATTTTGTTGATTAGCAACATGATATTGTTTCTTTCCTGCGAGTCCGTCATCAGTTGCATTGAAAACATTTTATGTTAAATAAAATAAGTTATAACTGACATTGAAAATGTTGATCCACTATGACAGGAAAAACGTCTGAGATTTCATTTCGGCATTTAATTTGGCAATAATTATCTGAAAGGTAGCAAAATATGAGTGGGGTAGATCGCGTTTACGTTGATACAGGGTACCCTACTGTAAAACTTCCAGAAAGACAACAGAGCAATATTGTTTATTTTGAAAGTTGCATTTTGTAAATGCTATCTAGCGGCTAACTGACTTGCGGGGCTCGCTAGGGTCTTACGGTCCTCACTCTGACTCTATTCTGCACCGACATGCTCCGCCCCTCACACTGAATTCTAAAACTCATTGTAACATTCCCCCATCACTACTAAAATATGACAGTATTGTACCAGTTATAAGAAATCGTCGACTCAAAACCTCGGTATTGTATTACTGATTGATTTGAAATTACATCCACAATTGCATAAAATTGGTTTATGACGAAAAATGTTGAATTTTGTAATTTATGGTTCAGGTACAAACAGGTACGTACTAATTGGCAGGGGTAAATACAATCCGCAACAATTTTTTCGTTACAGCAAATGTTTTCAACACGCAGAAATCACAAACTGAACGATTGTCCTCTAAAACCCAGTTATATTCTTAAACGACAACCTACACATTGCGACGTATTTGAACATTTTTTGAAGGGCTCTGACGAGCAGTCGTCGTGACGAAACCCCGCAAATGAGTTACCTGCTGATGGCGTATTGCCTATCCACGAAAACTTCAGCAAATATATTTAAGACAAAAATAGATATTACAGTGTGTTATATGATAATTACGTCAATATAAAATGATTTTCCAGAAAATATTGTTTCCGGGAATTCATAGTAAGTATCTCTGTTTTTGATGTATATTTTTAAAAAGGTGTGTATTTCGTTGAAGCAGCCTAAGAGAGACAGAAAATCCTTTGTAAGAGACGAGATCCCTTCCAAAGATAGAAGCAACACGTCGGCGAGTTTTATCATAGCGGTCCTCATCTGATTTAAGCTTCAGTTGTAAGAGGTTCTTTGTGTCAGTTTAGTATCACACAAAGAGGCTTGGCGACTTCAATGACAGCCATCGCAGGGTTAGTTGGGAAAAATGAGCTATGTAAAGTCTCATCACTTCATGTATCTTATATTCAATACCTTTGTATATGCGTGATCGTTACTTCCTTTAAACTGTAGCTTATATAAGCGTAACTTCCTTAGACCTAGCGTTACTTGCTTAGACCTAGCGTTACTTCCTTAGAACTAGCGTTACTTCCTTAGACCTAGCGTTACTTCCTTAGACCTAGCGTTACTTCCTTAGACCTAGCGTTACTTCTTTAGACCTAGCGTTACTTCCTTAGACCTAGCGTTACTTCCTTAGACCTAGCGTTACTTCCTTAGACCTAGCGTTACTT
Source organism: Teleogryllus occipitalis (assembly GCA_011170035.1). Classification (NCBI taxonomy): domain Eukaryota; kingdom Metazoa; phylum Arthropoda; class Insecta; order Orthoptera; family Gryllidae; genus Teleogryllus; species Teleogryllus occipitalis. The sequence continues at coordinate 18,790 of BLKR01011538.1, forward strand.
CCTTAGACCTGGCGTTACTTGCAGAAAGTAACGCTTATTGTTGTGTTACATATTTTGCATTTGGATTACTATGCGACTACAAAAATATGTTTATAAGTGTGTTTTAATTTAACAGTCATGTTTCTCACAATCGACAATTGTATGTAATCAATATCTTCGATTGTAAGTTTCCTCTTTTTCCTCATGAAGGTCACAACATGTTTAAAGGCCAAAACGTCGGTAGCATTCACCATTTAATAAAATTTCTTTGATTGTAATTCTTTCGAAATAATGGTTTATGTTTGTTATTTAGAGAATGATTAAAGAATGTATAAACTTGGATTGATAATCTACTTTCCCAAATGTAAGTAAATATCTTGCAACAACTCGAAAAGAAACTTCACAGGATTATCATTGAAGATTACCGGAATATTGCTTAATCTATATGGTTCAGTGGAGTTAATTTCTGGCCACTCCTGAGTATTCCTGCGTCTTTACGACCTTCGACAGTGTTACCTTTGTGGAGAAATCATATATTAGCCCTCTAGTAAACTCTGTATAAAAGATACAACGAAAAAGGAAATAATAATCTTGTAATGCTGTCAATGATCCCGAGAACGACCACTAATACACGCCCAATCACCCTCATTTTCGAGTTAACGTGCAGCTACATGATTGCGCTAATGACACAGGCTCCTCTTCCAATGCCCTCCGCTCTCGGGCAGGGCTCCATTCGCAGAGGAGTACATCCGCGGCCGAAGCTACGGGTGGGGCCCGCCTATGCCCCCGCCGCCACCGTCACTGCCACCGCCACTGTTCTCCCACTGACACCGCCGCCGCCCCCGCCACCGTTACCCTTCTATCTCCCGCTACCACTTCCATCGCTAGCCCCGTCGCGCCAGTCACTATCCCCGCTGCTGTGAACCCCCCCCCCCAAACCCGTGTCCCCTCCTCGTTTCCACCCCCACCGCCCACTGCGCCTCCACCCCGCCATAACCGTCTCCGCCGCCGCGCCGCGCCGCGCCGCTCCGCGCCATCCGAGGCCCATTACGGCGCTTATCTGCTCAGGTGCGCGGCGCGGGCGCGGCATCTGTCGGGCTGTCCGGCGGCAGTAATGAGTTTCCGGCCGGCCACTCGGGACTATTGATGAGCGCGGAGGAGCGGCGCGGGCTAATAAGCAACGCCCTCCTACAAGGTCACTAATTAAAGGGAGGTGAAGCGCGCGACCGGGGTCGCCGCGGGCGCCTCCAGCCGCTCGGCTCTGCTCGCGCGCGCGCGACACTCCGCCTCCGGCCGGCCTTGGCCCCGCCCCGCCCCGCCCCGCCCCGCCCCGCCCCGCCCTGCCCGCCACGCCCTGCCCTGCCCCGCCCCGCCCCCGCCGCAGGTTCACCCCTCGCCAAGCTCCTCTCCGCGCCGTCCGTCACTTCCCTTCCCCGCGCGATCGCCCCACCAACATCTTCCCCGCGTCGTCCTTCACCACCCTACCCCGCCCTGCCTTCTTAGAAATCACCCCCCCCCACCACCACGATCCTGCCCCGCCCAGCCCCACCGCCGCAGAAGACACATCCTCACCAAGCTCCTCAATCCGCTCCGTCCCTCACAGTCCTGTTCCACGCGGCCGCCCCGCCTTCGCAGGAGACACGCCCCTCGCCCTCCGCGATCCTCCGCGCCCGCCACGCCCCGCCCCTCGCCAAGATCCTCTCCGCCCGGTCCCTCACAGTCCTGCCCAGCGCGGTCGCCTCACTACTCCGCACCAAGATCCTCACCGCAACGTACCTCACCACCCTACCCCGCGTGACCCTGCCCTGCCTTCTTAGAAAAGACAAAACCACCAAGATCCCCCCCCCCGCCAAGATCCTTCTCCAGCCCCGCCCCACCGCCGCAAAAGACACATTCTCTTCAAGCTCCTCAATCCGATCACAGTCCTGCCCACCGCGGCCGCCCCGCCTCCGCAGAAGACACGCCCCTCGCCAAGATCCTCCCCGCCCGCCACGCCCTGCCACCGCAGAAGATCCCTTCGGCAAACTCATCTCCACCCCGCCCCTCTTAGTCCTGTCCAGCGCGGTAGCCCCACCACCCCGCACCAAGATCCTCCCCGCTTCGTCCCTCAGCGCCCTACCCCGCGTGGCCCCGCCACGCCTCCTTAGAAAACTCCCCAACCTCGCCAAAATCCTCCCCGGGCCAAGATTCGCCCCGTCAAGATCCTTCCCCAGCTCTGCTCTTCCCCACCAACGCTGAAGACACACCCTCGTCAAGCTCCTCCTCGGCAAGCCTCGTACTCAGTGCATCAACTGATGTCACTGCAGCGCCTCTTACCGGGAGGTCCTTGCTTCCAGTCCTGACGGCGGCAGGATTTTCGACACTAGCTTTTCAGCTAGGTCGAATTCAGTCGCTGTCTGGAGGAGAATTCTAGCGGCCGGCTGCTCTGATCGGTAGTTTTCCGTGGTTTCTCCGATCAACACCAGGCGAATGCCGGAGCAGTACCCTACCAAACGGGCCACGGACCGCGCGCGATCTGTCCTTCCTCTTCCTTGTCCTATCCTCTCCCCTTACACACACACTACACTAACACGCACTACACTACCACATATTCCGGGAGACCGGTCGGGAGCTTAGAGCTTGTCCCGGCTGGGGCGGTGCCCCGCTGGAGGGAGAGTCCTGGTTAGGGGGAAACCCCACTAGCCGACGGTAGGTCGTCGGCGGATCTCGCCATCCAGTGGGGGAAGATCACCTCCAACTCCCGAGAAAAAAAACTTGAACTACACTAACGGGACTAATGGCCAGAGCAGTTGACGCGCCCGGAAACATGAAAAAATCAATCAATCAATCAAGCCCCGTCCCTCACAGTCCTGCCCCGCGAGGTTGCCCCGCCTCCGCAGGAGACCAACCCCTCACCAAGATCCTCCCCGCGCCGCCCCTCACCGCGCCCCCCGCCCCTTCCCAAGCCCCCTTGACACGCCCCTTGCCAAAACTCTCCCGCCCGCCCCGCCTCCCTAGAAGACACGCCCTTCGCCAAGCCCCTCGCCTCGCTTCGCACAAGACATACCCCTTACCAAGATCTTCCCTGCCAGTCCCGCATCCTTAGAAGACACGCCCCTCGTCAAACACCTCACCGCCCTGCCCCGCGGGACGCCGCCCGCCTTCGCAGAAGACACATCCCTCACCAGGATGTCCGTCCCCGCCAGCGCCGCCCCGCCCCGCCTTCGCGGAAGACACATCCCTCACCAGGATGTCCGTCCCCGCCAGCGCCGCCCCGCCCCGCCTTCGCGGAAGACACATCCCTCACCAGGATGTCCGTCCCCGCCAGCGCCGCCCCGCCCCGCCTTCGCGGAAGACACATCCCTCACCAGGATGTCCGTCCCCGCCAGCGCCGCCCCGCCCCGCCTTCGCGGAAGACACATCCCTCACCAGGATGTCCGTCCCCGCCAGCGCCGCCCCGCCCCGCCTTCGCGGAAGACACATCCCTCACCAGGATGTCCGTCCCCGCCAGCGCCGCCCCGCCCCGCCTTCGCGGAAGACACATCCCTCACCAGGATGTCCGTCCCCGCCAGCGCCGCCCCGCCCCGCCTTCGCGGAAGACACATCCCTCACCAGGATGTCCGTCCCCGCCAGCGCCGCCCCGCCCCGCCTTCGCGGAAGACACATCCCTCACCAGGATGTCCGTCCCCGCCAGCGCCGCCCCGCCCCGCCTTCGCGGAAGACACATCCCTCACCAGGATGTCCGTCCCCGCCTGCACCGCCGCGCTCCGCCCCGCCCCGCCGCGCCCCACCCCGCCCCACCACGCCTTCGGAGAAGACACATCCCTAACCAGGATGTCCGTCCCCGCCAGCCCCGCCCCACCCCACCTCGCCCTGCCTTCGCAGAAGACACCCCCTCACCAGGATGTCCGTCCCCGCTCGCCCCGCCCCACCCCACCCCGCCTCGCCTTCGCAGATGACACCCCCTCACCCAGTTCCTCCATTGCGGTCCTTACCGCCGTGGTCCCTCTCCCCTCTCCCCGCTCCTCTGCGCCCCCTCCCGGTTCCGTTCAGCCTCGCTTCTCGGTTCCTTGGAACGCGTACCTCACAATGATTGTTCCCAACACCTGCTGCAAAGAGAAGGCTACAACCTCATCAATACGCCGTTTCTCTCTATTCTGCCATATACATTTGAAAACTCGATTTTAATATCTGTTATCACAACCAGTCGATGAACAGATTTGCACATTGATATCCGGAGACTGGTCGGGGACTTAAAATGTGTCCCGGCTGGAGCGGTGTCCCGCTGGTGGGAGATATATGGTTGGGGAAAACTAGTGGACGGTAGGCTGGCACCGTGTCTCACCATCCAGTGGGGAAAGATCACCGCCACCTCCCGATGAAATACATGCACTACGCTTATGGACTAATGACCTCATTAGTTGACGCGCCCGTAATCACCAATCAATCAATCGAGTAACTAATTACTTTTATTTTAATTTTAATGAATCACTCTTTAATATTGTTAAATATGATTTTATAAGCGTTCAACGTGCTATGTAATATAATGAAATGAATCCCACGTGTTGTCGGTAATGAATGATTCCGCGCACCTTCCCGGAGGCCGCGTTCCCGCACGGCCCCACCGGAAGGCGGGCCCCGGCTGGGCAGCGGCGAGGTGCCGCACGCCAATAACACTTCTTCACGCCTCGCCAGGGAATCTTTCTGCGCGATCACCCTCGTTCAAACACAACCAGCTGGACGGGCTGCTCTATCTGTCTCCAGGGAGAGGGAGCACCCGAGACACAGCGACATCACGCCCTTGTGCCCCGCCCCGCCCCGATCCCCTGCGCAAGCCCCGCCCGCCCCGCCCGCCCCGCCCGCCCCGCCCGCCCCGCCCGCCCCGCCCGCCCCGCCCGCCCCGCCCGCCCCGCCCGCCCCGCCCGCCCCGCCCGCCCCGCCCGCCCCGCCCGCCCCGCCCGCCCCGCCCGCCCCGCCCGCCCCGCCCGCCCCGCCCGCATGGCACCTCACTCCCTGTCCCACCCCATATCCTCAACTCCTCGACTTCCCACCCGGCGTCACCTCGGACGGCCCCGCCCCGCCTCTCCCCACACCCCCTATCCCCGTCCCTTGCGTCATTCGCCACCCGCCATCCGCCTGCCGCTCGCCGCCCAGCGTGGCCTATCACCCAACTCGCCTCATCCGTCGTGCCTGCCCTTGGTTCCCGCCCCCTCCTCGCCCTGCGCGGCGTTGTATAGGCGCTAAGGAGGCCGTTAGAGGCGACGGCGCTGAACGACATCGCCGCGCGGCAACGTCTTAATGCGGGCGGACTGCTGCATAGTGCCCGGCCCGCTCGCCAGCGGACGTCGCGCCGCCTCATAACACAAGTAGGACCACGGTTGGATATTGACTTATATTATTTATGACATAATACTGTGATTAATTATTTCCACATTATAATGAAATCATTTTTAGAACTTTTAATTCTGGACTGTAATGAGATTTTTCAATTGCCGATAAGACGTATTCCATCATTCCTGAAAACCGGAGACAATGAGTTTCTGAACTGTATCCGTTTACAGGTATAGTTGTAAGACATGTGAAATGCGAATCGTTTCTTATAATGAGTAAGGAAACTGTGCCCATCAGCATGGAAACGAACATAAACATCCATTATTATTGGTAGAATTCAAATAACATCCGCCTTTCAAACGGAAGAAGTCAGTAGCCCTCCTGCCGCAGCTGCTTTGTCTGACGGGCCGTGATGTTAATGTTCTTGCCCGAAAAGGCTCCATTGGCAAACAGTACAACTGTTAGATTATCCAAATAAAATAATGAAATTAACGTTACAAGAATATCATTTGATCATTTCTTTGCTTCAAATAACCATATGCTTGAGATATTCTGTCTGTAGTCTTTCACAGAATCGTTGGATATTGAGAGGTAGGGTGTTGGGTCAGCTCATCTCGGGTGCTTTTCTTACTTTGGGTCCCTGCTCGACCAGAGCTTGTTTACTCGCTCCCGAGCTCCTGATCGTTTTCTGGCTCGTAAGCCATCTCCCCCTGCAGTCGCCACCAAGACCTCTCGTGGTGTTTTGTCAATCAGCAGCTTTTGTCCAGTGATTTGCGTTTCCTCCTAGGTCTCCATCTTTGGCTACATCCTCCAAAACGTGGGTGGCTGTGCAGTCTTCTTAGACAGTGGACGTCTCATATACACGTGCAGTTGGGTGTTGGCCTTCCAAATAAGGTCATGTGTTTTTATTTCACTTAATATGCGTTTCCTTTTAACATCTTGCTGGTATTATTCCTTAAACCATATACAACTCGTGAAATGACGTATCTCTAAGAAATAAGTCTCTGACTTCTACGATGGTTCAGACTTATTTCTTGGAAAGATATTACGTCTTCGTAAATCATTCACCTCAGTTTTTGGTTAAATGAATAACGATGTAACAGAGAGGTGATTAAAAATAATTGTGTGTGTTTTGTTCAGGACCGACGAGTTAAAAATGATGCCATATTTCGGATGTGCGATGAAGTACAAGAAAAAATATCACTGTCATTTGCATGTTTGTATGTACACTAGTTGTATACTCTTTCAGGTAACTTCACGTACCTTTTATATGTGGTGCAATGTAGAGGTTATTTTGAAAGTGATGTGCTTCACCAATGGAACGCTATTTACTAGATGAAGTTTATGCATTTAATCAAGATTTTAAATAAGTACCCAGGCATTAAAAATTTAATATTCTTAAATATTGTATTATTTGTACAAGTTTAAAAACAGCAAATGATGAAGTACAAAATGTTCATAAAACTAGAGAAAAGAATATTTTAAAAGGAACAAAAGACCTTTCATGTAAAGAACTAGAAAGTCGTAGCATCTACGTCAGTCCTTTGGCAACATAGTGTTCGTAACGTTTGAATAAACGCATTTACGTGTGATCATTAGATTAGGCTCCCCTGCGGGTTGTGTAGTAAGTGGACCCTCTCCTGAGCTACCCTGACCAGACACCTTGCCAGGCCCTTTCACCCCACCTCCGGTTTCATTTGGCGTGACGCAGTCAGTCCGGCTCGTGCCGTCCGCCGCGACCGTCCCATTCAGTTGGACCACGGTGGAACCTAAAGCATATGCTGGAGCTCACTCGAGGACATGTTTATGACATAATGGGAATACAAAACGAATCAGCACGATGTTATGAATCACATCATCGATTTAAAAAAATCAATTGTCTAGTTCATGTTGCTGCCAATATATTGTCTTTAACGAAATGCGAATTAGATGAACGAACGATACTATACAACTGTTATTGTATTGTCATTAACATTGTCTTCTTGTGGATATGTTTAATCTGATATCAGGTATGAGGAATGAATATTAATACCATGAGTGAGAATTAAAAAAACAGATGGGGATATACGTTTAGTGAGGATATGGTATTGAGGACAATTACTAACAAAATAGTGTATTTTTGAATGTCTTATTTAAGGAGGAGATGATCACGACAGCTTTCTTGAAGGGAAGAAGGTTGAGGCAGGAGAATAATGGCATTGTTATCTCAATTTGTAGCTTTGATTCATATTAATTCATTCTCAAAGTAATTGAAATTTCTTTAGTCATTATTTTGCATATTTCAACAGAAGAATATAGTTCATTTGACGTTTTTTATAAATGAAAGCATATTTTTAAAATTTTACTTGACATCGTAATTAATACTAGACTGTATCATACATCAAAAAAATATCAGATACACTTGAAGGAAGGGAAAGCTCTTACTGCAAGAATTGGCATCCGTTTCTGTATTAGCTCATTTACTTTTGCTTCTACCTAATGCGTACCGCTTGCTACATTTTGTTCCTTTTTCAGAGAAAGTAATTATCCATCTAGAAAACTACTAGAAGAGTTGGAATACTTCCAACTCGTTGGCAAAATTGAAAATGATTCAGCAGAAAACGTTCATCCGATGGGCTGAGAACTTGCTCTAAGAAGTCTTTTTTCTGAGAAGTGTTTCTATCAGATTCACTGTGCAAATAAATCACTAGTCATATACTTTAAAAACGACGGAAAAGACTCCGTAATTGTTTTTCAACTGCCACAAAGGTAAAATATTTTAAAGCTCAGTATAATGGAAATTATCTGAAAAAATAAAAATTGGATTTTTCAAACGATAAACCTATGAATCGAAACTATAGTCTAATAACCTCTCTGAAACTCAATCTTAAAGACGAACCTACTCCAAGCATTCTTCACATATTACTTTTTTAACTATACATTTTATGGCATATTGCTCGAAACAAATTGTTTCAGTGTTCGCTTCAAATATATTTTGATTGATGTAAATGATATTTTTTTCTTATGGCTTTTTCTAGCCGACAGCCGGTTTCCCTTTTTGTCCTGTTGAGACGATTCGACCATGCACTAGACACTCACACAAACGATAATAATGTTTTTAAATGTTCGTTTTAAATATCCATGCTAGCAAGATTTTTTCGAAGAAAACAACATTCATTCTTAGACAACTAGCCGTGAACCGTATACGAAATACTTCGCCTTCAATGTAGCTAGCGAGTCTTAAAGGCACATTCTTCCAATACCAAGTACGGGCTACTCACACGCCCTGTACAGTATGATAAAGAAGTCCGAAATCATCGATCGTTTTTTAACAAACCTGTAAATTATGGGAGCGAGTTCTTATTAAATATAAGAAAGAAAATATTTTAAAATATTTCGAAAATCACCTCTTCTGCATCTGAAATGAAGAAAATTGAAATACTTATTAATAAATAATCTAAAGAATTTCACCTACTATTTAAAACATTTAATGTCTGTGAACTTGTTTGAAAATAATAAATGTATTTTATACTTACTTCATGTGAATCTTTCCTGCACGTCTCTATATTCTGGAAGGAAAAATTCCGAAGCTGTCACTACAATTCATAAACATCTTGATGAATGTACACTACGAGATGTATCCAGAAAGTAAATTTCTCTTGGCCAACGAAAGAAAATACAATTTTCTGAAGAAAAACATGTAACAGATATAGCATATGTTGCACTAATTTTCCGCATAATCACCGCGAGAATTGAGATATTTTATATAACATTTAATCAATATTTGTATCCCTGTGTCTTGTAAGTCTGTCGCCTAAATGGGTGTCAATGTTTGACAGCCACCTCCAACTCTGCATCACAGTGATGCTCATAGTGCTGACCGGACAGAAACTTGTTGAGTTTTAAGAAAAGGTGGAAATATTTGGCAGGCGAGAAGCGAACTATAGGACAGATGGTCAAAATCCTCGAAGAGGAACTGCTGCAGAAGATTTTTTGCCCAGCCTTGTGTGGCTAACCGTATGGCCTTCCACCCTATAGTCCGAATCTTGCTTTTTGGATTTTTATGTTTTATTTCACCTCAAGAAATTCCTGTTAGATCATCATTATGCGACTTGTCATGTTTCTATCCCAGGCGGCCTACTTCTACGACACTACTATACAATGTCCATCCTCCAGTTGACAAATGTTTTAATTCTGGTGGTGATTTTGTGGAGAAATAGTACTTGTACTGTATCTGCTGGAATGAAGTTGTCCCATGAAACCTTACGTTAAAAACCAAGAAAACTATCTTTCTGAATGCATCTCAAAATAATGGGACGTAGCATTAGAAATTAATTCCTTTTCTTAATTTCCATTAATGAAATAACCCTGCTGAACCGCTTTACATTTTTTTGTACCATCCATCCTTTTATCATCGTACATTTTTTGTGCTTATTTTATCATTTATTCATTGTATTCATATTGTGTGCCCAACGTAAATCTCAGGTAGAAAACAACAAAACTTTATAGCGGTTCATGTTCTTTTAGAACTCCACAGGATTTGGCTGTGTCAAATTCTGCTCCTTGGCTCCGTCTTCGTTAAGCCGCCGCAGCTCGTTCTGCCGCATGGCGTTCTTCTCCTGTTCGTCGCGTGGTTCCCTCTCGCAACGAGGCTTCACGCGAGGAAGGAAAGCTCGTTAACCATTCTCACAGAGTGTCGCATTTAACACCGCGATGTCGTATCTTACGCGCATGCGTAATCAATTAACGAACCGCACCCTCCAGCCCCCGGCCCGGCGGCGGCCGCCCGCCGCGGCGGGGCCGGCATGGGGCAGGGCAGGGGAGGGGCCGGGCGACACTTGTCCGGCAGGCATTGTCCGCCGCCGCCGCCGCCGCCGCCGCCGCCGCCGCCGCCGCCGCCGCCGCCGCCGCCGCCGCCGCCGCCGCCGCCGCCGCCGCCGCCGCCGCCGCTGGCCGACGCGGACGCTGAAGGGAATATAAACGACGCGCCCGCGCGATGGCGCTCGTTGATAAGGGAACCTGCCCGCTCGGGAGAGCGTCCTATAATTCATTCATACACCCCCTCCTGCCCCGTCGCCGCATCCGCTCTGCTCTGCCCCGCCCCGGCCCGCTTCGCTGGGGATCCCGCCTCGCTTCGCCTCGCCCCGCCTCGCCCCGCCTCGCCCCGCCTCGCCTCGTCCCGCCTCGTCCCGCCTCGCCCCGCCTCGCCTCGTCCCGCCTCGTCCCGCCTCGTCCCGCCTCGTCCCGCCTCGTCCCGCCTCGTCCCACCTCGTCCCGCCTCGTCCCGCCTCGTCCCGCCTCGTCCCGCCTCGTCCCGCCTCGTCCCGCCTCGTCCCGCCTCGTCCCGCCTCGTCCCGCCTCGTCGCGCCTCGTCGCGCCTCGTCCCGCCTCGTCCCGCCTCGTCCCGCCTCGTCCCGCCTCGCCCCGCCTCGCCCCGCCTCGCCCGCCTCGCCCCGCCTCGCCCGTCGTCCGCCTTGCCCCGCCTCGCCCCGCCTCGCCCCGTCTCGTCCGCCTTGCCCGCCTCGCCCGCCTCGCCCGCCTCGCCCCGTCTCGTCCGCCTTGCCCCGCCCCGCCTCGCCCCGCCTCGCCCCGTCTCGTCCCGCCTTGCCCGCCTCGCACCGCCTCAGCCGTCTCGATCCGCCGCGTCGCCCCGCGTCGCCTCACGTCGCCCCGCGGCGCTCCGCCCCGCCTCGTCCCGCCTCGCTCCGCCACGTCTCGCCCCGCCCCGTCTCGCCCCGTCTCGCCCTGCCCCGCCTCTTCCCGCCTCGCCCCGGTCGGCCACGCCTCGTCCCGCCTCGTCCCGCCTTACTCCGCCTCGCCCCGGTCGGCCCCGCACTGTCTTCGCTGGTCTACACTTCCTTTCTCTCCTGAATGCCCTTGTTTTCCTCCTCCATTCTCCGTCCCGTATGTCATCTCGCGCGCCTCGCGTTCTACGCCTCACCTTATTTCCATTTCTGTTTCGAAATACTTTTGGCTTCCAGTCCGTCTTGTTCCTGTAAGAGGTCACTGCTCGATCCCGCTCCGTTACCTCCTTTTGACTTCGCGTTGTGGCTGTACTAAGTTCTCGCTTTTCATTGCCCCTATTCTTCTGTGTGACACAATCCAATATTTCTTCGCATGTTTGTCATTCCGTTCTTTCGCCTTTTCATTTTCATTTGTTTAAAGGAAAAAGTTATGTAACTCCCTAAATCCAATCACACTTCTCAATCCAATTGTTTTCGTTGCCTTCCGTCGTATTCCGTTCCGCCTCTTACCCGCGATTATTCTTCCTGCAAACACCGAGTTGAGAGCTATGTATCTCTCTTTATTCTTGTAACTTGAATCTATGCTTCGTCGCGTTAGCATAGTATCTTGTCCTGAACCACATTTCGCCATGCAGATCGTGTCATCCATCACGTCATCGAACGCTTACCATATTTTTGATTTTATTCTTTTCCTCGTTGGCGCTGCCTTACTTTCATTCCGCTTCCCGTCTACTAAATAACTGTTTTCCTTTGTTTCTCTGCTTTTCTTCGTTGTCTCTTTCTCTCCTTGTCATTCTTTCTCTGCTTGTCTGATTCCTCTCTCCCTCCTGATTCTGCCTATTTGTGCTGTAGTAGTCTTGTATTTCTCCTCCATTTCTTCCTCGGACTCATAAAACATGGTTTCTTCTTCATTCCGCCTGCTGTTTCGCGATGTATTGTATTCCCCTCTTTACTATTTCTCTTCCATCTGAAAATCCACTTTCCGGCCCGCTCCACACCTTGCTGCTCAGTCGATCACCCCGCCCCTCCCCCCTCCATTCTGCCCCGCCTCAACCGCCCGCAGCGCCACCAGGTTCTCCGCCCAGCGCTCCAGAATATGTTTATTTGGTGTCAGCGGGAAAAACCTCCCAAGTCAGTGACCGGCCTAAGTAGTGAGGCATTAATTATACGGAGTATTTCATATGTTAAGGCGCGCTGCTGCTTTGTGGCT
>BLKR01011539.1:0-30997 GCA_011170035.1 Teleogryllus occipitalis
AATATCATGAAATGTGATTTGTTGTTTGGTGGGAAAGTTATTCTGTTTGGAGGAGATTTTAGACGGACCCTTCCAGTTATTAGACGTGGTACCCGTTTATCCATTGTTGAAAACTGTGTAAAAATTGTTTATTTTGGAAGTTCATTAAAAAAAGAAAACTTACAGAAAATATTAGAGCAGCTGCTGATCAAGAATTTAGTGAGTGGTTATTAAAATTAGGAAATGGAACATTGTCATCTCACCACTTACAAGATGAATTGGTGGAAATACCTTCACGGTGTATATGCAATTACGATGACTTAATAAGCAATGTATTTCTTACCCACAAAATTAATGAAACAAATATTGACGCTCTAACAAATGTTGCAATACTGTGCACAAAAATTACTATTGTTCAGAAATTAATAAAGACATTGTTGAAAATTTGGTGGAAGGTCCTTCTAAAACATATTATAGTATTGACTGTGTTGAAAGTGAAGATCACTCCTCTGCCCAGTTATATCCTCTAGAATTCTTGAATAGTTTAACTCCATCAGATCTCCCACCTCATATTCGTACACTGAAAATTAACACAATTGTGATGTTAATAACAAATTTAAATGTTAGAGAAGGTTTGGTAAATGGAACGCGCAAGATTGTGAAGGCATTGCATGACCTCTGTATTTCTGCAGTAGTTATTGATTCTGGGAAGACCGTTTTAATACCCAGAATTCAGTTATGTCCTTCTGATTTAAGCCTTCCATTTATGTTGTGTAGAAAATAATTCCCGCTAAGAATTGTCTTCACTATGACTATTAACAAGTCACAAGGACAGACACTTGAGCGAGTTGGTATTTATTTACCTACGCCTGTTTTCTCACTTGGCCAGCTATATGTAGCATTTTCACGAGCAAGGTCGTTTCGAAATGTGTTCATTTCTGTTGTTGAAGGACCAATTCAAAGAAAATGGCAAGTTATTCACTCAAAATATTACATTGAGGGAAGTGACCTGAAATTTTATTTGTTTGTTAAATTTAATGATGTTAATTTTATAGTGTGTACATTTTATAGTGTATAAATTTTATTTTTATTTGTGTATTAAATTTTATTTTTTTTCTTCTCAAATTAGTATTTATTTACCTATGCCTGTTCCACATTTATTTAGCATTTTCACAAGCAAGGTTATTAATAAATGTGTTCATATCCATTCTTGAAGGGAAGGACCAATTCAATGAAAGTGGTAAGTTATATTCACTCGCGAGCAAGAAACGCTTTATTTATTTATTGTGGCAATTTTTTTGGTTTGTTGGTTTTTATAGTTTATTTTTAGTGATAGATTTTTCAACATGGATTGTAATTTTCAATAATAAAGGTTATTGATATTTTGTCCTGTTATTGATCGTGTTGGTCAACATTATCATGAATGTTATTGATATTTTGAATTGATTTATTCTTAAATTATTGTATTTGGGAAGAATTAATTATATCAAGTCCCATTATTCATACATTTTGATTTGTTAGTGTCCTACAGAGAATTTGAGTTAAAGAAAATTAATACATTCTGCTGTGATAAAACTCTTAAATTACAATATTGAATTAGATGCAGTGGCTAAAAATTTTATACATAAAAAAATGAACTTCCAGTATAAATAAAAGAAAATTGTAATTAAGGGAATTTTAAAAATATTGAACTCCGTGCGAATTATTCGCACGGGCACTACAATAATAATAATAATAATAATAATAATAATAATAATAATAATAATAATAATAATAATAATAATAATGAAATAATGTAGCCAAAATCATCCACCAAGCTCATGCCAGAAGATCAGACCTGATAAAGGAAAGCCTGCCTTACTACAAATATCTACCAGAACAAGTTTTGTCTAATGAGAGAACAAAAATCTTGTGGGATACTCCCATTGTTACAGATAAAACAGTGGAAGCAAATAAGCCTGATATTGTCGTATTCGACAAAACTACTCGTAGAGCAATAATAATAAATATCGCAGTCCCACTAGATCATAATCTGCTGACAACTATTGCAGAAAAGAAAAGAAAATATCAGCCACTCTCAATTGAACTGAAAAACTTGTACAAACTAATAGAGATAGATATTGTACCCGTAGTTATTTCAACTAATGGGCTTGTGGCTGAAGATTGGAGGATTGTGAAAGAAAAACTCCATCTAAATGAGTGGCACCTCAGAACCACGCAGAAGGCCGTGTTGCTGGCAACCACCAAAATTGTGCGCAAGGTTCTCTCCCTAAATCATTGAAGCAGAACCTGAGTGCACTGGAGCAAGAACTTCTCACCATCTGTCTCACCATATGTGTTGACGTTCTGTCCTTGAGTTATACTTGAAAACTCCGGAAGAGCGTGAAATTTTGAAATACGAAATAAAATAAAAATAGAATTATTGACACAACCAGCAGAGCGGTGAGTCACGCGCCTAGCAGAAAGTGAAAGGGACAAGGAACATGCATTTGCTCGAGGGAATGCCTCCGAAGTCTAGTTGTTCGTCCGTGATTCCAATAATGAGCCAAATAACCATTGTTTCATTGATTGATTTTTTCGTGTTTCCGGGCGCGTCAACTGCTTCGGTCATTAGTCCCGTTAGTCTAGTGCATGTTTTTTCTCGGGAGATGGCGGTGATTTTCCCCCGCTGGATGGCGAGATCCGACGCCGACCTACCGTCGGCTAGTGGGGCTTCCCCCTAACCTGGACTCTCCCACCAGTGGGGCACCGCCCCAGCCGGGACAAGCTCTAAGCTCCCGACCGGTCTCCCGGAATATGTAGCAGAGAAGAGCATGTTAGTGTAAGTGTGTGTGTAAGGGGAGAGGAGAGGACAAGGAAGAGGAAGGACAGATCGCGCGCGGTCCGTGGCCCGTTTGGTAGGGTACTGCTCCGGCATTCGCCTGGTGTTGATCGGATAAACCACGGAAAACTACCGATCAGAGCAGCCGGCCGCTAGAATTCTCCTCCAGACAGCAGCTGAATTCGACCTAGCTGAAAAGCTAGTGTCGAAAATCCTGCCGCTGTCAGGACTCGAACCTAAGACTTCCCGCCTAGTGTGGAGCAAAAGGGACAAGGAACACACTTTGCTCGAGGTAATATCTCGAGAGTCTAACAGACTGTGATTTCAATAACGGACAACAAATGCTAATTACAATCATTTAAATCTTTTCTAACTTATTTCCTTCAATTATATAACGGGATTTCACAAAATTTGAAATTACACCATTTCCCGAAGAAGCTATTTCATCAACACACGGTTCAACATTTTTCGGTCGCCCCAATGATTGATTTATTGTTAATGATTCCGGGCGCGTCAACTACTGAGGTCATTAGTCCCGTAGGTGTAGTAAATGATTTCCTTCGGAAGGTGGCGGTGATCTTCTCGCACTGGATGGCGAGATTCGGCGCCGACCTACCGTCGTCTAGTGGGGTTGACCCTAACCAGGTTATCTCCCACCAGCGGGGCACTGCCCCAGCCGGGACAAGTTCTAGGTCCCCGACCGGTCTTCCGGCATGTGTGGTAGTGTAGCGTATGCTAGAGTGAGTATGTGTATGTGTGTGAGTGTAAGGGGTGGGGAAAGGAACCTAGGACATCCCGGTCAGAGGCACTGCAGAGATATCATTTGATGCACTGAGCCACCACACACGGTTGGGTTACCCCTAGCAGAGCAGTGTGTCACGCATCTAGAGGAGAGCGAAAGCGACAAGGAAGGTCCAATGCCCTGAGCAATATCTCGAGTCACACGAGCCACAAATGGCAATTAACACGCTTTACACGCGAAAACGTACTTCTTTACTTCATTTGTGTATTGGAGTTTAACAAAATTTCGGTTGAAAGACACAACTGAATGAATAATTACAATCCTTCCGAAGGAGAGATTTGAAATTACATCATTTTCCAAAGAGGATGTTTTCCTCGCTGAAAGACAATATTTATGGTCGCCCCAAGTAGAGCGGTATGCCACGCGGCTAGCGGAAAGCGAAAGGGACAAAGAACATCCATTGCCCCAGAAATACCACCAGCTTTTAGTCTGTCATTTCCATAACGAATCACAAATGGCAATTACCATGGTTTACACCAGAAAAAATAACTTTTTTTCTTTTATGTGTATACTGGGGTTTAACAAAATTTGGGTTGAAAGACAAAACTGGATGAATCGTTGCAATCCTTCCGAAATAAGAGATTTGAAATTATAGAAAACCCTCATTAACACGAATTCCAAGGGACCAAAATAATTGAAGTTCGCGTATAAAAATTCGTATTATCCGAGTATTATTAATGTCCATTTTACTGTAATCCCTTGCTGGGACCGAAGTTTTGTTCGTTTAATTGATTAATTGAGTTTTTCGTTTCCGGGCGCGTCAACTTCTTCGGTCATTAGTCCCGTTAGAGTAGTGCATGTTTTTTCTCCGGAAATGGCGGTAATCATCCCCCGCCGGATGGCGAGATCCGGCACCGATCTACCGTCGGCTAGTGGGGTCTCCCCCTAACCAGGACTCTCCCACCAGCGAGGCACCGCCCCAGCCCGGGCTGGCTCTAAGCTCCCGACCGGTCTCCCGGAATATGTAGCTGTGTAGTGCATGTTAGTGTAAGTGTGTGTGTGTAAG
Source organism: Teleogryllus occipitalis (assembly GCA_011170035.1). Lineage (NCBI taxonomy): Eukaryota > Metazoa > Arthropoda > Insecta > Orthoptera > Gryllidae > Teleogryllus > Teleogryllus occipitalis. Next base: position 4,609 of record BLKR01011539.1, read on the forward strand.
GGGAGAGGATAGGACAAGGAAGAGGAAGGACAGATCCCGCGTGGTCCGTGGCCCGTTTGTTAGGGTACTGCTCCGGCATTCGCCTGGTGTTGATCGGATAAGCCACGGAAAACTACCGATCAGAGCAGCCGACCGCTAGAATTCTCCTCCAGACAGCGACTGAATTCGACCTAGCTGACAAGCTAGTGTCGAAAATCCTGCCGCCGTTAGGACTCGAATCTAGGACTTCCCGGTCAGAGGCGCTGCAGTGACATCAGTTGATGCACTGAGCTACCGCTCCCGGTGTTTTGTTCGTGTTATGGCGAAATTCATGTTGAGCGAGTTCGTGCTAACGAGTGTTTACTGTATCTACAGTATCTGAATGGTCTAGATCATTTTCCGAAGAAGTTTATTTCCCCGGCCGACGGACAATATTTATGACCGTCCAAAGTAGAGCGGTGTGTCACTCGCCTAGCGGAAAGCGACAGGGACAAGGAACATCACTTGAGCCTAGCAGTCCGTCCGGTTGCGACGCCGCGCATGCGCAGAAAGGTCAACTGGGCTTTCGCGCGTTGCCCAACGCAGCATCTGGGCGTACGAGTCGACGCATTCTCGCGAAATATGAGGCAGGCACACACGAGAGGCCTAGTGGAGAGGGATCTGATGCTAGTGTAACGTCACCACATGGCGGCCAGGGTTTCGAACATCTTTAGAAAGTGTCGAAGATGAAAAATGCGAGCAGAGGGGAGGGCATCCGGTCGGCTAGCACAAAGACTGTTAGTAGCTTTTGTCAACTGGAAAGGGAGCCATTAACACTCCGGGACGCAAGTCGGCCGGGCAGAGGGTCCTGACCACCCCCGCCGGCGGTCAGGGGAGGCTGGCTGGCCATGTGGTCCCAGAGCCACCCGCACGTTCAGAGAAGCTAGGGGTTAGGGGAGACGATCGCCAGAAGCTAGCTGGCCGGAAGGAGGAGTTCGTTGAGAGATCGCCTGGCGTGCGGACGCAACTGCGGGCAGTTGGCAGTAGTGCATTCCTTGGACACTGCGAGTGCGTAGCACCGGGTGTCAGGACACCGGCGCGGTAAAACGTCTGGGTGGAGGATGCACTAGCCGGGAGATGGGAGCAGTGTGCGTGGAGTCGCGGAGTTAGATTGCGAACGTAACCCCAGAGCTGTAAATACTGGTATATTTCTGTAAACAAATATCATTGTAACTAGAGCTCGTGTCTGTGTAGTCATTTCGGTACCACGACGCCACACTAGTAATGCTGCAAACTCCCTCACAATCTCACGGTTTTACATTCTCGCGACGCGATTGAGAGTAAGTTAGGTAATGCTGCGCGGAAAACGGCGAATTTTCGGCAGAGAAACTCTTTTTGCCGGACCCTAGAAACGGAAAAGTGGATAAATAAATTATCACCACGGTTCGAATTGTGATATGTCATCTTTTTATTGGTGCATTCTAGACATAGCTAACTTGTAAATGGATGTTTCTCAGGACAAATAGGTGATAGAAATGTATTTTTAGGTCGTTTTCGGACCTTCGCGTCTTTTTTGTCATTTGTGTAAGTGCTCAGTTTATCAGTTGTCCTCAAGGATAGGATGAAGGGGAGTGAACAAGTTACTATCACACCTGGTGTATGTTATTTTTTTAAATATTGCTTACGATGTGTTTAATACCGTATGTGCCTCTTGCTTCTGCAATTGTTGGGAGAGCAGCCTATCGCCATGTTTTTAGAATGGGAGTGGGTCAGAATGAGGAAGAAAGGATAACTTGTAGTCCACTGCGTATTACTGGAGGTACTGCTTAAGATTCATTCATTCCGTATGTTTCTGTTGTCTCGCTAGTTGATGAAGAATGAGGGAGCCCCGCAGCTCTTTGCTGTAAGGGAAGGAGTGAAGACTGATTGGAGAAGGAAGAGTGGCATGCAGTTTGTGGGTCATTGCTTAGGCTCATTGCTAAGATTCGATTCATTCCTAATGTGTCTCTTACCTCTCTAAAGGAACCCGTCACACGTTATCCTGCCCTTCATCTTTCTCTTTCTCCTTCCCTTTCCCTTTCTCTCTCCGCCTCTCCCTGTCTCAGTCTGCCTGACTCTTCACTGTGTCCCTATCTCAGTATGTCTGACTCTCTCTCTGCCTCTCTCTGTCCCTCCCATACACATTTTGTGTCAGATTCTGAACGTCTCTGAGCAGGTGGGGCAATATCGAGAAGCGCCGGACCAGCAAAAATATAATAGAATGTTCAATAATATATTATCCTGAAGATTAAGATGTGAGGAACGTTTCTATACCCCAGAATTCTTCGTTTAGGAGCTATTTAACGATGCAGATTTTTAAAAAATGCTGCCGAGTGTTGCGGGTGCATTTCACATGCATATTGAGTTTTGTTCTACAGTGCCATCTAGTGGAGTTACAACAAAATTAACTGTACCTAAACCTCCCGGGTGTACGAAACATGCTATCAGAGTTAACCACTGTTATATATAAAGATTATAGTTCTAAAGATGGGCATGGGAACTCTAGGAATTCTTCCCTTGCAGAACTACTCCAGCGTGCAATCCGTGGCCCGTTGCTTAAGGTGCTGCTCAAAGTACGTTTCATTCCGTATGAGTCTCTTGTCGAATTTATGGGGGAGCAACCCATCTCTTATCCCTCTGGGTAGCAATGGAGGCAGGTTGAGGAAGGAAAGGTTGCGTGCAGTCTGTGACCCGTTGGTTCCGACATACACTTGAAAATGACGAAACGATGCCAAGGGAATGACTGATCCCAATATCCGATGTCTACAATCCAGGCAGAGGCAGATTTCAAACCAGATATTCAGCTGATTGCAAACGTTTGACACTTTCGAGATTCGAATTTATGATCTCCCTGTCAACAAAATTAGAGATGAAAACTAACAAATACCGACAATATTGCAACCGGTTATTCTTACATTGTATTCGATTAATTTAAAATCCTTTCGAGCTAATAATTGGTGGATAACATTTATATTACACTTATGATAACATTCATTTATAACTTATCTATAAATATTCTTATCATTTTTCTTTGGTGGGGTATTACGTCGATTCTCATAGAATCACTGTTACACAAGACAGCACTTGAAAATACATTTGCCACCACTACTCATACTAATATAAAAGCTAATAATAATAATAATAATAATAATAATAATAATAATAATAATAATAATAGCAATAATAATAACCGTAATAATAATAGCAATAATAATAACCAATATAATTATGAGAATAAATACAACATAATTACCAACATCAAGTTACAATAGTAACAAAAGTCTACATGGAATTTAACGTATATTTAAATTTGACTATGTTAGAAGGAAGTGTATCGAAAATTTTTACACGTAGTATGTGTTACTATTAATATTATGGTTGTCTCAATTGTACTGATCTCCATTGTAAAAGGAATTCAGCTGTTTCTTTTAGTTTTTATGACATGAATCTGGTATATGGTATTTATTCTTCTACTTATATATTAACTTATTTTGTAGAAAGGATTAACAGTTGTTTTCTCCTGGACGATTACTTAATTTCGGGAAAAGAGCTTGTACAATTGCTCTTCTGTCAGATTTTTTAGAACTGCAATAGCTTGATTATTAATTCTGCTATTAAATGTTGAAATTGATAGCAATTTTTTAAATTTTAAATGTATTAAATATGCAATACAAGTCCCTTATTTCTTCCTTCTTACCTTTCTCTCTTCAGTAAAACGTTCCTATTCTCCAAAGAGTAAGATGAAAGAAATATGAAAAGGAATGCGTAGCTTGTGCTATTGAAATATGTCGATCGGAAGTGTCCTAAAGCAGCAATAAATCTCTCCGCCCGTTGCTGAAACCGGATTTCGCGAAGTATTGAAGCTGCGAACTCTCTCTAGTTCACACACACAGTCTCATTTTGTGCACGCCTACACAGCGGCTCATTAGCGGACTTAAGGAACAGGAAGTATTCGATATGGAAATGTGTGCCTCAGTAAAAGGAATGCCAGAGAAACCCGATCGAAATAGACACATTTTTTAGCGAATACATTTCTTTCTTCCACTGTTTTTTTTACTAAGAACAAAAGTTTATAGAGAGGGAAGTAAAGATATCAACCTAATTCTAAACCTAAACCAATCCCGTTCAAAATATTGAACTTAATTAAATCCAAAAATAACTTGAGAAGATACTGGCAAATTACAAGAAGAAGGGACGTTAAACAGAAACTAAATAAATTTACAAGGATAATAAAGCAACGACTTGACCAGTTTCGATATGACAATTACAAAACGTACCTATCAGAAATTTACCCAAACTCGAGACATCTGTGGTCAACAGTAAAACGGTTATCTCGAACCAAATCCATAATTCCGCCATTAAAATTAGGAACATCAACGGCATTCTCAGACGAAGAAAAGACGAACGCTATCGCTCAACTTCTGGAAAACACTTTCAAACCTCACCCAATTATAAACTCAGCCTTCAACAACCAAATAGAGGATTTCTTTAAACAAGAGAGAACCACTGTTGCCGCTGCGACTAAGTACATATCACCTTCAGAGACCATGAATATAATCAAACACATGAAAGTCAGAAAATCTCCAGGAATAGATGGAATTAGCAACCTTAGCATTAAAATGCTAAACAAAAAAGTAATCGCGGCTATAACAGCGATCTACAACGCTGCTTTACGGCTCAATTACTTCCCCACAAAGTGGAAGAAGGCTGTAGTCCTACCAGTGCTTAAACCAAAGAAAGATCCTAAAATTCCTGAAAATTACAGACCCATAAGCCTCCTTCCCACTCTATCTAAGATATTTGAGAAGCTGATTCTGGAGAGGCTCAATAATTTCCTAACAATCTCAAATGCAATTCCACCTTTCCAATTCGGTTTTAAACAAAATCATTCAACCTCGCACCAATTATTAAGATTAACGGAAGACATAGCTCACGGTTTCCACCGAAAAGAGCACACAACATCAGCTTTCTTAGACATGAGCCATGCCTACAACAAAGTTTGGCATAGAGGTCTCGAGTATAAATTGCACGACCTGGGTATTCCTGATTATTTAATAAAAATATTAACAAGTTTCATCTCCAACAGAGAATTTATAATGTCACTTCACATTGTCGAATAAACAATGTCACTTCAAGAACATTCCAAATAAACGCAGGTGTTCCTCAAGGATCAGCTCTCTCTCCCACGTTATTTAATATTTACTGCCACGACATTCCATCTAAAGGTGACGCTAATTTAGCATTATACGCAGATGATGTAGCAATTTACGCTAAAAAAACGATATTTTAGTAGCAAAGGATCACCTACAAGAGTGCGTGAATAACTATGTAGAATGGACTCAGAATTGGAGAGTTAGAATTAATCCACATAAGAGTATCTGCAAAATCTTTACTCTCCGCCACCCCAAAAATCCTCCAGAAATTATAATCCAAGGAACAAAAATCCCTTGGTCAACCTCCCCTATAAAATACCTCGGGGTACTCTTCGATAAAAGACTCACCTGGAAACCCCATGTCAATGCTGTCATTGACAAAACAAAAATTAAAATTTCCAATTTATCACGTATTATAAATCGCCGTTCACCCCTGAGGTTAGAATGCAGACTATTAATCTTTAAGTCAGTTATATTACCAACCATGTCCTACGCATGCCCAGTATGGGGTGGTGCTGCACCAAGCTCCATCAACAAACTTAGTGTTCTCCAAAATAAATATCTGAGAATAACTCTCAATGCGCCATGGTTCATCCCCAACCGACAAATCCGACGGGAACTAAACATACCAGAATTTGAGGAGACAATAAAAAAATCTTGCCAGCAATTTCTTCAACCACCTACCAAATGCTCCCTGCACTGCAAGATTCAACCTAGGAAGAAACAATAGCAGTCCGCGAATCATATCAAGATTCCCGAAAGATAAACTTAGACCTCCTTAACTTGGCTTTCCCCTCGTACCTTTCCACCAGTATACCATCTCTAATCACAGAACAATAATCTAAAAAATAAAAACTTCAATAAAGTTCAGAAACCTACCGTGACTTAAGGATGGCCATATCCTAAGAAGCTATGTAATATTTTGTATTCTCAAAACCCTCGAAAGACATAATTGTCAAACGAGAAGTAATAAATTTAAAAAAAAATAAAGATAGTAGTTTTGTAACTGTAGTGTTCAATTTCATCCGCATTTTTCCTTGGAAATTGCACCGCTTAAACCACAAGACACACTACACGTTGCGAATAGAAGACAGTAGGACGAGGAATGTTATCACATGTCATTTCAGTTTTATATCAGAGTGTACGATATTCTCCGGGTGAGGTAACGTAAGCAGCTGCTATTCTGAAGCTAATAATAATAATAATAATAATAATAATAATAATAATAATAATAATAATAATAATAATGAAGCCACAAAAAGCATTCCAGATACAGAAGTTAAACTACAATCTTGGAAGGAGAAAATCATACTCCGAAAATTTCCTAATCATTTGTAAGAACAACATATTGATAAAGTTGCGTTTCTGCATTGGCTAATAAGTGGATATTTATACCCAGATACTGAAGGGTTTGTAACGGCTATTCAAGATACGGTTCTGCAAACCAAAAACTACGAAAAAATTGTTATGAAGATGAATGTGATAGACAAATGTACAAAATGTGAATCATATGGCGAATCAATTGAGCACATTATGGTGCGGTTTGCGGCATTATCAGACAACGCTTGCCTTAGAAGACACAAGAAACTCGCAAAATTGACACATCAAGAACTTGCTGTTAAACACGGATTGCTTGACTCTTCTACGCTGTATTACAAATATTGCCCAGCACCTGTACAGGAAACAAAAACCATGTGATGTACTGGGACCAATTTGTTTTCATAGACAAAAGAGTGGCTTATAAGGCCTGATATACTCCTCATTGATAAAACCAATAAAGTTGCCTCTAGATTTGATATTGCAGTTCCTCTGACCCATAAGATCAGGAAAACTGATTTAGAGAAGATCAGGAAATATGAGGAGCTTGCAATGCAATTGAAACACATCTAGCGATTGGAGAAAGGTCTCGTATATGCCTCTCATCGGCAGAAGGGATGTCGAAAACATGTGAAAAGAATTTGAGAAACTTGGAACTACCAGTAAAATTGCAAACTGTTGCACAAAAGGCAGTCTTACTTCAGACTTGTCTCATTGTTCGAAGGTTTTTACAGTAAGCTCAAGTGGGATAGGGTGAAAAAAATTATTTCCATAAGAGCAGAATCTGGTTCAAAGACACCAAAAGACAGATTCCTTTTGGCCAGTTTAACTGAGAAATAAAGTCAATAATAATAATAATAATAATAATAATAATAATAATAATAATAAAGCCATTGATCTCAATGTTATATACTGAAATAGAGGGGTGGCTCCAAATTGTAACCGCTTATTTATTTATTTATTTATTTTACGTCAAAAAACAGTTAAAAAAAACTGCGTATGACGTGCTATGGGGAAAAGTGAATTGTGTGCACATTTTCAAAATTCTGTGATCCCTACACTAAGTCATATACTACTTAAATTTTGAATTTTGAATTTTGCTTTCAGGTGATCTAGTCCTGGAGAGAGTTTATTCAAAGCGAATTGTCCACTGTCTATATTATTGATCCCTGTTCGGTTTATTCACTGACAATATTGTTATTGACCACTGTCCATGCAATTCGCCACTGGACGTATTATTGTCCACTCATTATTTACTGACTATTGATTATACTACCATCACTAACCACTGTTCACTTATTGACCACTGTCCATCTTGTTTGCTGCTACTGACCACACTCCTGATCATTATTGATAGTTGAACTATTATCTATTATCTCCACTATGAGTGAGAAGTTTCCTTGATCTTCTATCTTTCGCTTTTCTTGACCATAGCTTGCCGGCTGCAGCTTTTGTTCCATCGCACCAACGAGTTCTTTGTCGTCCCACTTTCCATTCCCTATTCTTGGGTCTCATTTAATAGCTCGATATGCCCATTTCTTCGGATCCTTTCCCATTATCTGACCTGCCTATCGCCATTTAATTTTCCTTGTCTCTCTGCATACATCTTTTAATTTCGCTCTCTTGCGAAAATTCCTTATCCTGTCTCGCAGCGTCATTCCTAGCATTCTGTAACTGAATCTGCTTGTAATTGAAGATCTTATGTTCCTATCCCAACGAGGGAGGATTTTCAGCACCTACTACATGCTTGTGTTGAAGTCATTGATTAGTGATTCCAACCGTGTCAACTTCCAAGGCCATTAGTGCTGTAAGTGCCGCGCACGCTTTTCTCGCGGGAGGTAGCGATGATCTCCCCCCTCTGGGATGTCAAGATCCGGCGCCGACCGACATGTCAATGAACAGGGTTTTCCCCAACCAAGTATCTCCTACCAGCTGCGCACCGCTCTAGCCGGGACAAGTTCTAAGCTGCTAACCGGTCTCCCATATGTGGTAATGTAGTGCATACTAGTGTAAATGTAAGTGAGGGATGAGGATAGGATAAGGAAGAGGAAGGAAAGATCGTGCGCGGTCCGTGACCCGCTTGTTAGAATACTGCTCCGGCATTCGCCTGGTGTTGATCGGAGAAACCACGGAAAACTACCTATCGGAGCAGCCGGCCGCTAGAATCCTCTTCCTGACATCCAGACATCAACTCGACCTTGTTAAGTCGTTGGTGTCGAAAATCCTCCCACCGTCGGGACTTGATCCCTAGGACCTCCCTATAAACCTGTCATTACTTTTTATTTGTTAGTGTGTATGGTATGCACCAGAAAAGATAGCGTATGAGGTGCCACTTAAAAAATTACACCCTGTAACAATTGGATTTTTTTCAAAATTTCAACTGTAATATCTAAGTTGGGAGACCAAGTAAAATTTTGAAATTTGCCCACGAAAAAGATCGGGATGATACCAAACTGCAGTTTAAATTTAAACTTTGCGATTCAACTGAAAGTAGGTATACACAATTGTAATTTTACGCGAAAAATACCTTCATTTCTACATTGGAAAGAAGTGATGATAGGGCGTAATCATATTATTTTACATATATAATTATAATTTTTTAATTATGAATTTCAATTGTATTTATTTAGTTGTCAGTTTATTTGCACAGTTGGATGTAAACTAATCAATACAACATCGACACAAGACAATAAAATGAAAACAAATCTAAAAAGTGCGAATGCCAGGTAAAAGCTAATATTAATCTTTAGCGCTTTAGAAAACTGATAATGAGCTCATTACGATACTACGAGTATTTGGGTGTTAAGAGGAACAAAGTCCATGAAAAATTTGTGCGCCAGACAAAGAAGCAACAAAAAACAAGAAGAAAAAATGTGCGATAATATAAGGTCATAAATGTGGTAATATTCTTAAAGAAACATGCGATCATTGGTGAGAAATCTGAAGAGTTTCAGAATGTTTTGAAGCTACATAACATTAAAATAGCAGAGTACAACATATTTATAAATACACTGAAAATTATAACAACAGTTAACAACGAATCACTCATACTCAGTTAATTAAGTGGAGTATTAATAATTTGTTTTCGCTCCAAATAAATCTGGATTTTAGCATTTGGGGGTATTAATTAAATCAAATGATTCAATTTCTTTATAAATTGTCAACCTCTATTTTGGATATATTCATAATGATATACAATATTACTTCTTTCGCGTAATCGACGAGTATTTACTAACATGTGCCAACCAAATACACATCAGACGAAGACCTTCATTCTGAGTATATTTGAATTCGACTCCGGAAGTTATTTCAGTTTTGGAAGAGAAAGAACAGTGTTATTCAAAAGAGAAACAGGGATGCCCAATCATGTAGTTACGTAGAGATTATAATAGGGATTGAAGCGTGATTTCTGAACCTGACCCACCACTAATAACTTACATCACCATTCTCCACTCGACCAGAACAATCATCTCAGCACCAAATATGATGGCAAAGAAAAATCAAGTTTCCTCTAAAGGAAACAGAGCAAGGTCGATTGAACAGTCAACCTAGAAAGAAAGGCCTCTGGCTTTCTCTTCGAGGAGTGAATAGAGATTCTTTGATTTCTTGCTATCAACAGGGATGGTATTTGTAAGAACTTGACATGTCTGTGAGACAAATGATAATGGTATTAAAATGTAATTATTACACGTTATTTTCTTCGGTTTTATCAATTATCAGAGAATTGTTTTTGAACTCGTAATTTTGAGCAAATATTCCGATTACAAATATGTTTTAAGAAATATAATTTTTGGCAGAAATTTAGACATGACTGATTTTAGTCACAGTATTACAATGATATGCACTTTAGCTCTACGATTTGGGACAAAATAAATATCTGTTTGACGTTTGGATTTTACTAGTATTCTTTCTTCGTGAAGCTTATTATGGGTAATGTACTACAAACTTATTCTGTTTTCGATATTTTCAATCAATTCTGATATAACGTTTTCGTTATTGATATCGAGTAACATCAATGAATTATTTACAGTTTTCACTTACGCAGTAGAGAAACTAAGCAATCCTCTTAAGGCATTTCCAGATTATTTTACTTATCGCTTTGAGCCTTGTGAATTAGTTATTGGTAATTTCTCAAGTGAAATGAAATCATTTATGAAATATCTCTTTTATGAAATACCGAGCATGAAAATGACCCGGTTTCAGCTAAAAGAAATATTTTCGCTTCGGTTTTGGTAACAAAAAGTTTCAGCTTTGGTTTTGAAACGGTTTCAAAGTGTTTTACTACATTTTTATGAGAACCTATGATGTGTTTCGAATAAATAATAAATATTGTATAAAAACAAAATGGAAGCAACTGAATTGCACAGACGTTTGTGAGAAACAATTTTATTATCATCTTAGAAATCATCACACATTCAAAAATAACGATAGAAATATAATTGGTTGCATTTTAAAGTATAATTTCAAATATTCACAACAATTGACGGAAGAAGAGGTTCGCCTTTAAAGATTTGCTATTCACTTGTTGCGTTATGGAAGATAACTCTTTTAATACTCTTGGTAGGTAAATAATTTTTGTACGATATAATGTAATATGATAGGTTATTGGAATATTGTGAAAACTGTTTTTGTAAAAATATTTAATATATTGCAGGGCTGTACGAGAGCATTTTATTTATTGTTTTTGAGCAGTGTGCGTCCTACGTTTCGGGAATCAATCTTGTGTGAATTGGTTCAGCAGCATTTTTGTTGTTGCAGGCAACTAGTATTTCTTGTTTGATTTATTATGTTGTTTGAACGCAATATTACCAGTGTGCATGACTAATATTTGTTCAGTTTACACAAAAAGTATTGGTTTTAATTTTGAATAGTTGAAAAGAAAATTCACTCTCCCTGGGGCACAATAGAACGCAAAAGATAATATCTTATTTATTTAGAGGCACGGGTACTACACTTTCGTCATTTAGGTGCTCGCTTAGCATATCTTCTTCATCGGAAACTTAGCCTAACTTAACCCAACATACGTCGGAAAACAAATAAGTCGTTCAGCTTCATGATTCTCTGATTATGTGCATTGCTCCTGTAGGCATTGGCGAATGCCAATTGATTCATGCAATAAATAATTCGAAGGAATGTTCTATTTCATTATTTTCAACTATTAAGTTATTAAAGAAATAAGCTGGATATGGACATCAATATGATGTTATATCAAACGAGTATCATTAAGTATTTTATTCACGAAGGTAATTTTTTGTTTCATTTTATATTAATCAACAGGTAGACACTGAGTGTGTTTGTTTCGACAATAACGAATTATGTTTTGGTATTTTTTTTATTTTGGCGTTGGCATGAAGCATTGTAAAAATGTCATGTTTTAATAAAATTCCTTAGGTCTTATTTATATAATTTGTGTAACATTCTGGAACTGCTAAAAGTTAATAATTATAATGAGTATTTGTAGTTGTGTTCAAGATTATATTAATTTTATCTTATATTCCTGGCTAAAAAAGTGTTATAGTGAATTCTTAAGAGTGTATTACGAAGTTCATAACTGCCGATTGGGTATGATACCCAAACCGCATTTTTAAACCTGAATCTTACAGTGCCATTTTAAATTTTTTTTTATAACACAGCTTTTAAAACATTTTATAAATCAAACTAGTGAACTCGTCAATGCTTCGCTATTGCAGTGTATTACACAACACACACTACTAGCCACGTGATTGTTAATCTCGTTTTACTCTTCGCTGTACAAACGTTTTAATAGATGAAAGACTTTCTCGCAAGAATGGGTTGGTTCTATGTCCTGTTTGGGATATAGTTGTCAAGTATCTTATTATTAAACCGTTCTCCTTCGAATTTGGGCATGCGTTCGCTATGACACTATCTTGGAGAAATTTTATTTACTTGTCCGAGCTTAATCCTTGGCTGAGCGCGGGTTGCGTAGAGTTCAGTGGTCATAAACTGATAAATCATCATCAAAAACACCCCAAATGTCGTACTTAATTTCAACCGACCTTTAAACCCTGCCATTACAAATAAGAACATTATTTAAAAATTTCAGATACATCGGGCAAGTAGTTTTTGCGTCAATGCGCGACAAACATACCAACATTCCCTTTTATTTCGTATATATATATATATATATATATATATATATATATATATATATATATATATATATATATATTACCGAAAATACGACCGTGAAAAACATGCATAACTCAGTTCTGGGGGTGGCCGTTCGAAGTCGTGTTCCAATATGACGCAATTTTCACTTTTGGAATGATGTTAAACGAAGCTGAATGTTTACGCGGATGCAGCTGGTCACGATTTTATTTCTTGCTGAACGTCCCGTTGTTGCATTTGGAAACACTTGTAAATCTCCAACACACTACTCTTGTGTCTCTCTTCCAAACCAACCAGTGACCATACCAGAAGTTGCAGTAGCAACTTCTACATTTGCATATCAACAGGATCCCTGTTTGAATTAGATTTACAAAGTGACCGACTCATTCACTTATCTGCAAAACCTTCATTTAAATATTTTTATGATCATTCATCATCATCATCATTATTATTATTATTATTATTATTATTATTATTATTATTATATTGTTATTATTATTATTACAGTTATTGCAGTTATTACAGTTATTATTGTTGTTACTTTTGTAATAAGTACATTAACCTAATTAATTTCAAGTATTGTTCTTCAGCTTCTGGGTCAATGATCTCCATGTCACTGGTATTTGCCCAATTTCCCTGATTACTTAAGCAAATGCTGAGATGCCGCCTTTTTTGCTTCTGGAAATAAATGAAGCTTCAATATTCGCGCGTTTTGTTGCATTCTAGCTTTTGAAAGTTGTACGGGAAGAGCCTGGGGTGTGGGTTGCTATTTTGTTAGCGATATTAAACTAATGCTACAACAGCACATACTTTCTCGCAATATGTATAACTGCTCCCCAATATCATACTACTACATAAACCTACAAAAGGTTTTCAACTAGGAAACATTTTTTCCGCACCTAGACTCAAACATAGACCCTCCGAGTTAATTCGCCGTTCTCAGTATCAAATAATTACTCATTTCGATAATTAAAGTTTGTGTGATAATGAATGTAGAGAATGTGATCTTTCGATTTCAGTATCCTTTCGTACATTAGAGATATTCAACACAGAAGACAGTATATTTTTTGAGAGCCTGGGACATCTTATCATATACTTACCATATTCTGCCACCAAGTCACTATGCTTAATTGCAGAATTAACAATAAAATCTAAAATTTAATCTAAATCTAAATTATTCTCACATTTCTGGGCTCGTGCAGAAATAATATCAAAGTATGGTAACATTGGTATATTTGAAATCTTCAAAACATATTATACAAGCTCTTGCGCCTACTCAACTTCGAAATGAGTCCACTTTTCGACCGGATTAAATTTCAACTCACTAAATTTTAGCGAGCGACGTGTACCAAACGCTAACTGATCATTCGATCAAAATTCATTCCCAACTATGAGGGTTGTGTGTTGACAGTTCAATATTACCATTATACGACAACAAGTTGGTGGCATTAATCTGTATTATAATTATCTAAAAATCTGATATTAGTTGGATTTATGATTATATGATATACAATTTATTTCTCAATATAATAGTTATATTTTTACATAATTATAGATACAGATCAGTGGTTGCTAGGCAACTTTAGTCGAACAAATGCGAATCAACAGGGTGTGGCATTATGGAAATTTAGCCCTCAGTTTACTGACACAGTTCGGAAAAAGCTACTATTTAGAACACAATATCGTGCAAAAAGTCTCTCAGTCTTCATATGCTATTAGTCCCGTGACTGCCTGAGAATTTCGTGTTTCAGGGCTCATCAATTGCGTTGGTCATTAATCCCTTAAATGTAGTGCTGCTTTAAGTGCACGTGTTCTCGCTGGACGGCAAGTTCCGTCGACGACGTACACGTCGGCGTGCAAGGTTGCCACTGTCCTGGAATCACCCACAAGCGGAGCACCGCGCCAGCCGGGATAAGATCTAAGCCCCTGACCGGTCTCCCGGAATATGTGGTAGTGTAGTGCATGTTAGTGTAAGTGTGTGTGTGTAAGGAGAGAGGATAGGACAAGGAAGATGAAGGACAGATTGCGCGCGGTCCATGGCCCGTTTGTTAGGGTACTGCTCCAGCATTCTCGTAATGTTGATCGGAAATACCACGGATAATTATGGATAAGAGCGGCCGACCGCAACGATTCTCCTGCAGAGAGCAACTGAATTGTGACTACTAGATAGCTAATGAGGAAACTGTTTCCTCTCTTCGTTTCTTTCCTAATTTGGAATGTATTCCAAAATTCCGATTTTTAAAAAAACGATTCGGGAATCGATTCCGACTTTTTGATTTCGACATTAACAGTGAGGTTTTGCACGGCGTAGCGTGCAGCAATGGCCTACATTCTCGAACTTACGCGCAAGCGATGCACAAAAGCGATGCGAATCTCGAACTGCTGTTGCCCAAAAGACCGAACTGCTGTCCATTTTTATAACGCGTCCCCGTGCAAAATGGAGTTAGTGCACTCTCGATTGATTGATTGATTTTTTCGTGTTTCCGGGCGCGTCAACTACTTCGGTCATTAGTCCCGTTAGTGTAGTGCATGTATTTTTTCTCGGGAGATGGCGGTGATCTTCCCCCGCTGGATAGCGAGATCCGGCGCCGACCTACCGTCGGCTAGTGGGGTTTCCCCCTAACCAGGACTCTCCCTCCAACGGGGCACTGCCCCAGTCGGGACAAGGTCTAAGCTCCCGACCGGTCTCCCGGAATATGTGGTAGTGTAGTGCATGTTAGTGTAAGTGTGTGTGTGTGTGTGTGTGTGTGTAAGGGGAGAGGATAGGACAAGGAAGAGGAAGGACATATCGTGCGCGGTCCGTGGCCCGTTTGATAGGGTACTACTGCGGCATTCGCCTGGTGTTGATCGGAGAAACCACGGAAAACTACCGATCAGAGCAGCCGGCCGCTAGAATTCTCCTCCAGACAGCAGCTGAATTCGACCTAGCTGAAGAGCTAGTGTCGAAAATCCTGCCGCCGTGGGGAAAGGAACCTAGGACCTCCCAGTTAGAGGCGCTGCAGTGACATCAGTTGATGCACTGAGCTACCGCTACCGGTTGCACCCTCGAACGTTAATGCACTTTCGATCTTCTGCGCATGTGCAGTTCAAGTTTCCCATCACTTTAGTGCATCTGCGCATGCGCAGAAGATCGATAGTGCTGCCCGCACACGTGTACAAAACTAAAAACTTCATTTCAATTCTTCAGTATCGATTGCAAAATCGATATTTTCGGGGGATTCCCGGGGTTCGTGTATCTCAGGAGCGGGGGACTCTTGCGCATCGTATCCGACTTCAGCCAATGAGCTTCACATACCAGTTTGCGTCACAATTTTAGCGGGAATATTAAATCCAGCCAGATATCAAAATTATCACCTCGTTACAAGACATTGAAACATTTATGAAGCTTTTTTAAAAAAAATATTGTATCTTCTACACTCTCGTGTTTGTTTTGGATTGTTAACGAAACTTTTCAAACGAGGTACCGGTGCTGTGGTCACGTGGTTTGTGACGCAAACTGGTGCTGCGCAGAACCAGCTAAAATTGGTGCACCGGGGGATCCCACCCATGTGTTTCCACACGGCGTATCTCTAGCCCGGTCTTGGGAATGGACTGGACCGGGGTCGGTAGCTCAGTGCATAAACGGATGTTACTGCAGCGCCTCTGACCGGGAGGTCCTAGTTTCAAGTCCTGACGACGGCAGGATTTTCGACACTAGCTTTTCAGCTAGGTCGAATTCAGTCGCTGTCTGGAGGAGAATTCTAGCGGCCGGCTGCTCTGATCGGTAGTTTTCCGTGGTTTCTCCGATCAACACCAGGCGAATGCCGGAGCAGTACCCTACCAAACGGGCCACGGACGCGGCGATCTGTCCTTCCTCTTCCTTGTCCTATCTTCTCCCCTTACACACACACACTTACACTAACATGCACTACACTATCACATATTCCGGGAGACCAGTCGGGAGCTTAGAGCTTCTCCCTGCTGGGGCGGTGCTCCGCTGGTGGGAGAGTCCTGGTTAGGGGGAAACCCCGATAGCCGACGGATCTCTCCATCCAGCGGGGATTCATCCCCCGAGGAAAACAACAACATGCACTAAACTTACGGGATCAGTGACCTAAGCTGTTGACGCGCCCGGAATCACTAATCAACCAACCAACCAAGCAACATCTTGGGAATGGGAGCTTCCGCGGACCGGGTGCGCGCGACCTTTCGCCCGGGGCGGTTACTCCGCGCAGCAAGAGGAGGAGGAGGAGGGGGGGAGGAGACGCAGGCGCGGCCTCTGGTCCCCGCACCGCCGCCACCTGTCTCCTGCCGCCCAGCGCCGCGCCGCGTCGGAGAAAGTTGCAGAAAGAGGCGGGGCCGCACCTGGAGCAAACCCCTCCAACCGATGGACCGGCCACCTCTGAAGATCTGCCAGAACATTTTGGTACTGCGCACAAGAACTTGGATATGGTTTGAATGGCGTTTGGTTTTAGCCTCAAAATCAATGAAAAAATATTTGATTGAAGCCTGAAAATCAATTAACTTATTTGGTTTGAGTCTCAAAATCAATGAACTTATTTGATTTAAGCTTCAAAATCAATTAACTTATTTGGTTTAAGCCTCAAAATCAGTGAACTTATTTGATTTAAGCCTCAAAATCAGTAAACTTATTTGATTTAAGCCTCAAAATAAATGAACTTATTTGATTTAAGCCTCAAAATCAGTGAACTTATTTGATTTAAGCCTCAAAATCAATGAACTTATTTCGTTTAAGCCTCACAATCAATACATTGATTTGACTTAGGTCTCAAAATCATTGAACTTATTTGGTTGAAGCATCAAAATAAATTAATTTCTTTCGTTTCAACTTGAAAATAAATGAACTTATTTGAACCGTTGGGCCGGGCACCAGTGGTGATCCATCAAATTATTTTGGCGTCACGCACAAGAATTGGGATGTGACTTTACAGATGTTTGGTTTTAGCTTCAAAATCAATGAAATTATTTGAACTTATTTGATTTAAGCCCCAAAGTCAATGAACTTATTTCGTTTAAGCCTCAAAATCAACGCACAAGAATTTGGATGAGATTTGAACGATGTTTGGTTTAAACCTCAAAATCAATAAACTTATTTGAACTGATGAGCTGGGTACCGCTGATGATCCTCCAGAACATTTGGGCGTTGCGCAAAAGAATTTGGATATGGTTTGAATGGTGTTTGGTTTTAGCTTCAAAATCAATGAAATTATTTGAATTAATTTGATTCAAGCCCCGAAGTCAATGAACTTATTTCGTTTAAGCCTCAAAATCAACGCACAAGAATTTGGATGTGATTTGAATGATGCTTGGTTTAAGCCTCATAATCAATGAACTTGCTTGTACCAATGAACCGGGTTCCACTGAAGATCTGCCACATCACTTTGGCGTTGCGCACAAGAATATGTATTTTTTTCTCCCAGGGGCGTTTTCCAGCTTCAGGGGATGTCGATTTTCGATCATTTGCGCCGGCTACCCACAATGTCGTTCGTGGGTACACATATTAAGCGTTTTACATTAGACACACTTGCGGGCTTCTCGGATGGTCAGTAGACTCACAAGGTCTTCCGCGACAACACTCATTCATGAAAGGCAAGCGACCAACAACCATGCCCACACGGGACTCGAACCCGCGGCTCATTGGACCGAGGCGCTGTATCGGCGCGCTCTGTACATCTCGACCATCCAGGTCAGAGCACAAGGGATATGGATATGACTGGAATAATGTTTTGTTTAAGCCACAAAATAAACGATTTGATTTCAAACGAAACAAATATCATCCTAAAGGGTTACATGATTAAATAAACTACAATTGTTTTACTATAATTGATATATCTTCAAGAATTTTGTCATTATTTTACAACCTTCAAAAATTGTTGAATTATCATTTACAATTTTTTTAATTTCCTAATTATTTGAATTTCCAATTCATGAAATAACTATTTTCTTACAGTTACTTTTCAAAAATATGTATTCCTGCTCTACTTCTTTGCACCTTTCGGCGCCTACAGATGTTTTCTGTGGCTGAGACATCCAAGCCGGATAAGCATACCTTCTGAGCCCATCGCACTTAATAGATCTGTATTACTGGAAGGGAGCTAAGTTATAGAGAAGTTACACGAAATAGAAACCAGTTTGACAGATCAGTAAACAAACTAGTCTTGTGGGACAATGGCATTACAAAAGGTAGAGTCAAAGTCCTTTACAAATGGGCTAACTGCAATCGAACCCATTGATGAATTGAGCTCATGGACATAACATACAGTTATATAGCCAGCAATAGTCAAAGAGGAGTTGTCAACGCAGTCCTTTCTTAGAGAAATCTCTGTGATAACAGAGGCAATGTCGGAGGGCAATGTCATGTCGAAGGATGTCATATCATGTTACTTCATGTCATGTCGGATGAAGGCATTACAAAAGGTAGCGTCGAATTCCTTTACAAATGAGCCAACTACAAACAAATCCATTGATGAGTTGAGCCCATGGACATAACTTGCAGTTATGTTGCCAGCAGTAGCCAAACAGAAGTTGTCAACACCGTCCCTTCTTAGAGCAATATCTCTGATAACAGAGACAATGTCGGAGGGCAATATCATGTCGAAGCATGTCATATCTGGGACGGTGCCCCGCTGGTGGGAGAGTCCTGGTTACGGGGAAACCCCGCTAGCCGACTGCAGGTCGGCGCCGGATTTCGCCATCCAGCGGGGAAAGGTCAACGCCATCTCCCGAAGAAAAAACATGCACTGCACTTACGGGACTAATGACTAAAACTGTTGACGCGCCCGGAATCACTAACCAACCAAATCCATTCCACAAGGGTCGAAATCCATATCTTCTGTCGGATTCGAACCCACAGCCCGGATGTATCACGTACTTGGACGCAAATCTTCCAGGGTCTACGTAACCCAGGCCGGCCAGGACTGGCAGGGAGTTGAAAGTTAGTTGTTATAGCCACGCCATGACACAACACACAAGCAAACATTCATGCCTGCGACCCTTCCAATCGAAAGTGTCTAATGCACACTGGCTTGAACGATCTTGGCTACACAGAACGGTATATTATAAAATGTATTTGTTTAAAAAAATCATATGAGTGGGATTTAGAATCATGAAGTGCCCTGTGAGATCCAAAAGATTTTTGATTGCACTTGGTCTAGAGAAGCGGACTTGAACCGATGTTCAGCAGACCATATGTGATCCGTGAAAAAAATGGTGATTCATAGAAAAATCAGAATATTAAGCGTTAAAATTCTCGTTATAGGGCAACTTCCAAACTCGTGGAGTCAGGTAACTTTATTTTTTATTGATTTATATGTTTACAAGTCATCTATATAAACGAGGGTGACAATTACTATGTGTAATCAACATTTAGAATTGATTACAACAACAGTACAAAATTTGCAACGAGACCATTCTTCAACATTGGCATCAATCGCTTCAACGTACTTCGTCCATAATTGCAAGAGCTTTTCGATACCCTCAGGAAAAAAGATTTTCAATTGAGCAAAAATCCATGTATGCACTGCTTCTTCATCTGGAGGTTGAAGGCAAGTCTTAGGCGCCTTAAAGCATTTTTAATTGGACTAAATAATGCGTGGATTGGTGAACGTGTGGATTGTAATTAGACGTGACATGTTCGGAACTGTATCTGGATGCTCTGGTACCTGGAAATACACATGTTGAAGAGCTTCGGCATATATGAATGCGCATTGTCTTGCATATGCCGAACCTGACTAACGTACATTATGGTTTGCCACTTCATAATACTAACTCGACAGTTATTCAGAATCACGTCAAGGACTGGCTCAATATTGGGATCAGTTCGCACTTTCTCTTGATCCTCCAGCTCCCTAGTTCTCGCTCAGCCCGGCATAGCACGGCCCGGTAGAAAATATGAGCTCCACTCGGAACGTCACGGCTCAGTTTGCAGTACTGCCCACCTCCTTCCTTTCCATTGCGGACTTCCTAGTTTTCGGTCTCTCTACCTATGTGTGCCATGTTCCTTGTCGTTACTCAATTATTTCTATAACTATTAATTATTTCTTCAAACTTTTAAAAAATCTTCCGTAATTTCTCATAGCTATCTAGTCCAAGACGAGTTATTACGCCGAGTTTTCTGTCAATAAAGTTGACAGCCCTGCACTGCCGTGACGTAGACCGAACCCGCCTCTCCCCGCACCCCCGGCTGTGGAGTATCGAAAAAAAGTGAGCGGTTAGTAGTGGATGATTCGTAGACGTATTCTACCTTTTTATTCTGAACGTTTGTTTGATTTTTTGAATGGTACAATCCACTGGTAAGCTCATCGCCAAGATAAAACACTTGCATCTACATTGTGCTGAGAATAATCTAAGGATTTCAGATTTTGGTACACATTCAGATCACAAGGAACTGATACAAAGACCTGTTTGTTTTTCTGCGAACTATGAGATATGGAGCCATGTGTACGAATGTGTACGAATTAAAGCGAATATTTGGTGATAACCCAAACTTATCATAAGAAAAGTGAAAGATGTAATCTTAAGGCTGCTAAGTACACACTGTTAAAGCTGGTAAGTACGGTCAACGAATAGAACATTAGAGCGAAGTGCAGATATACTTCTTACCTTACCCTCGTATTTTCAACGTTACCCTCAAAAGCCATTCATTGGTTTGCGGTAGACACACCAAACGTATATACTACGTGTTGAGTACGTAAATGCTGGGTTTAAGTTACGTTTTAGTAAATTGTAAGAATAATTTTCGTATATTCACATTCCTGATGTTTAATTAATTTATTTATTTATTTCATGGCAAAAACATATCTATATGACGTTAGAGGGAAAATACATATCATACCCCCAAACAACTATCTCAAGTTTGGATTAAGCGATACAACAAAACACCCTATTGAAGTTTGAGTTATTCTTTCAGAAAAGCTTAACAATTTTTGTATTCGGTCATTACATTGTGAAAATTATGTAATTCATTAGTAACACGATTAAAATAAATATTAGTTGTTTTTTTTGACATTCAATTTAATTGCAGGAAAAAAGACGTGCAGCACAAAAGATATAATTTTGCATTTAAACTTGTAAATCGATTTTATGTACTTAACATTATCTTAAAATATACTGTAAAATAATGTACGAGTAACGTACGTATTATTACAAAAATTGTTAAATGTTTTGAAGAGAACTGTGGGCTTGGCCCTGATGAATACAATCCATTTGTCACGGGTTAAAAACACAGAAATTCTATACTGGATGAAAATACGCTCCCATTTTTCACCAAGTTACATTCGTCAAACTCTACTGATAGGTAAATGAAGGAGTAAAACAGCATTAATATTACAAGCATAATATAGAAAAGCTAGTGAAAATTACGTGAAAAAGTAAACGTTCACATGTGTGCTTTTGGAGTCTGTCGTATTCCTCAGATGGTCAAGAGCAAATGTTCGTAGTAGTTTGGGAGTCACCCAAGAGAACTCTCCAACTTTCTTTTTTCTCTTATTTGTCCACCAGCGCTGAATACGTTCTTCTGTGTACAGTGAACTTGTCCTCTTCAGAGAGCATATATTACCAAACACCTCGCTAAACAGTTTGTTATTTGTTTCTGGCAAATTCACAGGCTATCCTAAAAGGTTTTCTATGTAAAACTAAAAGAGAAACATTTTAAATGACGTCTCTCTCTCTCTCTCTCTCTCTCTCTCTCTCTCTCTCTCTCTCTCTCTCTCTCTCTCTCTCTCTCTATCATAATAAAATTAATATTACTGGAAACAAGTAAACGCTTGGACGTAATAATATATTATTACCGTGTAGCCTAAATAACTGCCCCTAAAACAAGGATTTTTTCGTCACCATTATCATAAAAATGTTTTTAAGATATCTGACGATTTCCGTATTAATTAATTTCGTTAGGATTGTTTGTGTCAGGGCGATTTTGGGTGATTAGGGGCGATTCGGGACGATTTTGCACAACGTATCCTCAATCGATATGGCAAATAGAGGCTTCCACATCATCTATATCGCTTGAAAGCGGATTCGACTCAACAAGACCAATCGTTTGGCATTACTTTTTAATTCTATACATCTGGAATATTCTGGAAGGAATCTAAAAATATGTTTCTTGGAGGTTTCAAAACGCTTACGTTGTTGAGACAAATTTAATTACTATACCGCCTTTCCGCCAAAAAGTGAATTATTACTAGACATCGGATGTTTAGGGAAATGCCTATTGTATTCTAGCGAACTTATTTACAGGGTGATAATATCAGGGTGATAATACAGGGTAAGAAGTGCAGGAATCATGCGAAATGACGACATATGACGGAGTTTTATAATGCTTATTTTTGCTTTCTTTAAACATAAATGCCTTTTTCTGCATAAATACCTTTTTTAGGTTTTCTTTGCCTTTTATTTGTTATTTTTATATACAATGCTAAGATATAAAAAATCGATCATGGTGCAACGTGTTCATTCATTACGAAATCTTCAATGCACGTCCACATATATTTTAAAATACCAGAGTATTCCTAAAAGTATACCCACACATTTTTCTTCATTTCCCTATTTCATAAATCCCAGCCTTGTTCAGAACACATGGTCGATTGACAATATACCGTGGGCATCAAAATTTTAAGTGGAAATAAAAGTAAAATCCCAGAAGGTTTCAGTGTTGCTAATGTCAGTAAATTTTGAGAGATCCTTCTCCGCATTCAACCTGATTTTGCCTCTCAATCATCGCAAATCTGAAATTGTGATTCTTGAAAAGGTAATGGTAATATGCAAATATTACTGGCAAACTATTAAGAATAAAATTTACAGGAGTTGTAAATATGTAAATCTAGTTTTATAATAAAATGTTCGTACTTGTTTCGTGCATTTAAGTTTACAAGATAATTTAGGCAAAAATTACTAACAATTTTTCATTTTATTGTGTATGTAACTTATGATAGTTACATACCTTTTTCACCTTATTCTAGACATTTTCAGTGCCTTTTTAGGCGCCTAAAAGACGATTATTAGGGCCTAAACATCTGATGCTTAATTATCACACTCAATTCACGATTCGGATCGACGTGTAATAAAATTTAATTTTGTAATGAATTAAAAAAATCAATTAAGTTGATATTTTTCATGTAACTTTCTATGCCAAATAAAGAACGAGCTTCATGTTGATAAATGAATCCTTGCCGGCATCCACAACTTTGGATTATTCAACAGAAAATGTTGGAAAGGTGACGGATAAAAAAATTCGTTTATCTTCTTATTAGGTTATGCGTTTTGCTAAGAACGCTGTTATCTCATACTACTCAAGAAATAACCATTCAAAATTTCAGACTGGAAATTGCGCAGGGCCAGAAAATAAAAGAGTCTTTGCGTCATGATTTATTTACTCTTGACACGTGCTAAGGTTTAAATGACTCGCTCATTGTCTAGACTCTTTGAAACATTTTGCAACTTCTTTGTTCACCATTTGGAATGTTTCTTTTGATATAACGCGTAACACAATGTCGCAATCGCTAAAGTGCATTTGAAAGTTGCTCCTAACGACCGTATACCGTTGGTGGTCACGTGAACATTAAAGTTTGAGAATGTCACTTCAGGCCTGGAGCTAAAACTTCTCACCAATGTGTTACTATTTTTACTTTCTCGCATACTACTTACCTAGTATTAAGAAAGTATTGAATTGCTGCAGCAGAAACAAGCAATTTTTTGATAGAAAAACATGGCTTGTTGGTTCCTGTTACCCAAAAAGTGGATAATGGTTGTTCCTGTTTGTACTAAATAACGACCTCTAACACGCTAAGTAGTCGAGACCTACGTTCGGTGGGTCCTTGAGACAGAAAAATTGGTTTTCCGCAAAACGTCATTCCTTCTGTCTGTCTGACTACCCTTCCTTCCGCCCGTCTGTCTGTCCGTTTGCCTGTCCGTCCGCTTGTCGATCCGTCTATCTGCCTGAGAACATGACTAGCAGCTAGACTGTACGCAGGATTTACACACAATAAATATTTCCAAATCGACCTGATTGATGCCGGGAACCCTTCAATTTGCAATCACTATTTCGATTTTTGGGGATTCTTAAATGAAGCTTCAAAGACATTCTAAAAAAATTCTTAAAAATAGCTCCAATTTTTTTCTCATTCAGAGAAAAGTCGTTTTATGAAAACTCATTTGCTCTTCAGTGAGACACCGCGCAGCGCGGGCCGCCATCTTGAAACTGTGCAAACGAACTGCAAAAGTCAGCTCAAACACCATTTTCTCAAAAACGGCTCCAAATCTTTCTTCTAACTTTTCTAACGCGTAGTGAGAATTTTACTGTTTATTATGACATGAAATCCAGTTTGGTGTATTATTTTGTTTTTCCAAAAAATTACACAAATGTAAGTTTTTTGAAATATCTCTCACGCCGTTATATGCACATTTCCAGCAATTTGTAAACACTACTGAATTTATGAGTTAAAGTGCTTTAAATGACTTCAAATAAAGTTTTCCGAAAATTCAATTTTTTTTGTGAAAGGAGCTTCAATTTCACATATTTAGTAACGCTTAAACAATATTTTTTTTTAAAACGGCTTCATTTTGTTCTTTTTTGATAGAAGAGAAAACACAAAAAAAATGGCGCTGGAATAATTTTCGTCAAACTGTACGAATATTTAAAAATTGTAAAAGTTTCCATTCGTGAGAGAAAGTGTGTGCTGTTGTAGCACCACTAGTTATTCACGCTAAGTACACCTGGGAGCGCGGCGCTAAGTATCGTGTCTGTACGAGCAAGCGGGCGCCGTGGTGTCTGGTAGAGATCCAGTGTCGTGGTCGGCGTAGGCGATACACGTTGCGTCCAACTGCCCCTCTCACCCCACCCCCCTCGGCAAAAAGGTGTGACTAGCGAAGAGGGAAGGGCAACGGGACCGGAGGGGGAGGGGGAGGGGGAGGGGGAGGGGGAGGGAAGGCGTCCGGCAACTTTCGCCGCTGCCACGCCCTCTCCGTCGGCGGCGGTCAGGCGCGTCCGCGGACGCCACATGACACTAGCCCCCGCCCCGCCACGCACCGACCTGCTCCGGCCCCAGCGGCCTCTCCCGCTCCGCCCCACCCGCCCTGTCTTGCTCCGCTCCGTCCCGCCTTGCTTCCCCGCCCCGCCTCGCCCGCTCCCCCCTCACCAGGCCCTGCTCCGCCCCGCCACGCCTCGCACGCCCCGTCGCGCACTGCCCCGTACCATCCCATCCCGTCCCGCCTCCGCCCCGCCCCGCCTGATCCCCTCCTCCTCACCCCTCGCCACGCCCTTCCCGCTACGATTTGCTCGCCTCGCCTCGTGTCGCACGCCAAAACCATTGATGTTTCCAAAAGATCCGCCCCGCCCTGCCTCGCCTCGCTCCTCCCTGTCCCGACCCACCTTGCTCCCTTCCCCGCCCTCTCCCCTTCTCCTCGCCCTGCTTCGCCCCCGCCTTGCTCGCCGCCCCGCCTCGCGCCGCCTCGCCCCCGCCTCGCCCCGCCTCGCTCCGCCTCGCCCCGCCTCGCCCCGCCTCGCCCCGCCTCGCCCCGCCTCGCCCCGCCTCACCTCGCCCCGCCTCGCCCCGCCTCGCCCCGCCTCGCCCCGCCTCGCCCCGCCTCGCCCCGCCTCGCCCCGCCTCGCC
Source organism: Teleogryllus occipitalis (assembly GCA_011170035.1). NCBI lineage: Eukaryota > Metazoa > Arthropoda > Insecta > Orthoptera > Gryllidae > Teleogryllus > Teleogryllus occipitalis. Next base: position 30,812 of record BLKR01011539.1, read on the forward strand.
CCGCCTCGCCCCGCCTCGCCCCACCTCGCCCCGCCTCGCCCCGCCTCGCCCCGCCTCGCCCCGCCTCGCCCCGCCTCGCCCCGCCTCGCCCCGCCTCGCCCCGCCTGGCCCCGCCTCGCCCCGCCTCGCCCCGCCTCGCCCCGCCTCGCCCCGCCTCGCCCCGCCTGGCCCCGCCTGGCCCCGCCT
>BLKR01011540.1:0-30996 GCA_011170035.1 Teleogryllus occipitalis
ACTAGTAGTGCCCGTGCGAATAATTCGCACGGAGTTCAATATTTTTAAAATTCCCTTAATTACAATTTTCTTTTATTTATACTGGAAGTTCCTTTTTTTTATTTATACAATTTTTAGCCACTGCATCTAATTCAATATTGTAATTTAAGAGTTTTATCACAGCAGAATGTACTAATTTTCTTTAACTCAAATTCTCTGTAGGACACTAACAAATCAAAATGTATGAATAATGGGACTTGATATAATTAATTCTTCCCAAATACAATAATTTAAGAATAAATCAATTCAAAATATCAATAACATTCATGATAATGTTGACCAACACGATCAATAACAGGACAAAATATCAATAACCTTTATTATTGAAAATTACAATCCATGTTCAAAAATCTATCACTAAAAATAAACTATAAAAACCAACAAACAAAAAAAATTGCCACAATAAATAAATAAAGCCTTTCTTGCTCGCGAGTGAATATAACTTATCACTTTCATTGAATTGGTCCTTCCCTTCAAGAATGGATATGAACACATTTATTAATAACCTTGCTTGTGAAAATGCTAAATAAATGTGGAACAGGCATAGGTAAATAAATACTAATTTGAGAAGAAAATAAATAGAATTTAATACACAAATAAAAATAAAATTTATACACTATGAAATGTACACACTATAAAATTAACATCATTAAATTTAACAAACAAATAAAATTTCAGTTCACTTCCCTCAATGTAATATTTTGAGTGAATAACTTGCCATTTTCTTTGAATTGGTCCTTCAACAACAGAATGAACACATTTCGAAACGACCTTGCTCGTGAAAATGCTACATATAGCTGGCCAAGTGAGAAAACAGGCGTAGGTAAATAAATACCAACTCGCTCAAGTGTCTGTCCTTGTGACTTGTTAATAGTCATAGTGAAGACAATTCTTAGCGGGAATTATTTTCTACACAACATAAATGGAAGGCTTAAATCAGAAGGACATAACTGAATTCTGGGTATTAAAACGGTCTTCCCTGAATCAATAACTACTGCAGAAATACAGAGGTCATGCAATGCCTTCACAATCATGCGCGTTCCATTTACCAAACCTTCTCTAACATTTAAATTTCTTATTAACATCACAATTGTGTTAATTTTCAGTGTAAGAATATGAGGTGGGAGACCTGATGGAGTTAAACTATTCAAGAATTCTAGAGGATATAACTGGGCAGAGGAGTGATCTTCACTTTCAACACAGTCAATACTATAATATGTTTTAGAAGGACCTTCCACCAAATTTTCAACAATGTCTTTATTAATTTCTGAACAATAGTCATTTTTGTGCACAGTATTGCAACATTTGTTAGAGCGTCAATATTTGTTTCATTAATTTTGTGGGTAAGAAATACATTGCTTATTAAGTCATCGTAATTGCATATACACTGTGAAGGTATTTCCACCAATTCATCTTGTAAGTGGTGAGATGACAATGTTCCATTTCCTAATTTTAATAACCACTCACTAAATTCTTGATCAGCAGCTGCTCTAATATTTTCTGTAAGTTTTCTTTTTTTAATGAACTTCCAAAATAAACAATTTTTACACAGTTTTCAACAATGGATAAACGGGTACCACGTCTAATAACTGGAAGGGTCCGTCTAAAATCTCCTCCAAACAGAATAACTTTCCCACCAAACAACAAATCACATTTCATGATATTCTGTAATAATTTATTACAGACAATTAGAGCATTTTTGGAAACCACTGATATTTCATCCCAAATAATTAGTGATGCTTTTTGTAAAACCTTTGCTTCCACAGAATCTTCTCTGATTTTGGCCACAGATGATTCATGAATAGGAACTGGTAATTTAAAAAGAGAATGCATACCACCCTCCAATGTAGTAAACTTAAATTGTCATGAACTGCCAAACGATAGCAATAGTACCGCAGTTGTGTTGTTGAATTCCTAACTGCAGTTCTATATATATCAACATGCTGAATGCCTGGCTGCCATCCTGAATCACCACAGGGAAACAGGAGTGGATAGCTCATAGGGTCAACATGAGGATTCATGTTCGATATAATGGAAATTCTCTCTGAGCTTTTTGATCTTACTACGAAGTCAAATTTTCCTGGTTTCTCCCCCTCATCAAACATAAAGGCTGCAGCTATTTCCTCCGATACTGGAATATTGTACCGACGCTTATCAAATGAATTTTCAAAGGAGAATTTTAGCTCCATATTTTGAACATGATCCGTAATGTTCTTCATGTGTTGAAAAAGCTGAGCATAAGGATTTATATGGAGAATAATTTCCTGTAAATTCTGCATAATATATCTATCACAAAAACGATTTTCATGCCTATCTATACGTTTTTTTACGGCTTCACTTGCATCTAAAATGAATAAACCTGCATATAATGGCTGAATGTTATTTTCTGGAATCAAAGGCCCAACAGCATGATATATCTGTCCATGAATTTTTAGACAATAAGGCCCCGACCCTCATAAATGAACAGCATTTAACTGAACAGATGCAAAAGCCAGAGCATTATTATACTGCCGTATGTTTTCAAGATAATTTCTTGTTGTCGAATCATTTGCTTCGATTAGCTCTCTAAGAAACTGAGGCACGGCAATTGGTGGTAATTTTATTTTCCCCTTATGGCAACATATAGAAGTATTCTGCTCACCTCGGAAAAGTTTTGCAGAACAATGACAACATCTATAGTACATTCCACCAACACTGAACAATGGAACTTCACTGTCAGATTTATATATTCTGGCAGCATCATAACTAAGTGGAAGGTCTCTGCTTGCACTTCTATTGCGACGGATGCCATGCGTTTCATCTGCTTGAACTTGCATGTTCATTTGACAGAGCCCGCCTTTCCCGTTTTCTCTTTCCAGTGTAAGAGGTCTTTTACGTGGCATATTTGTCCTAAATAAAAAAAACATCTATGAACATTGAGGATTTAATGTTAATAGAACTAAAATGTAATTCTTAAAATCATAATACATAGTGCTATTTAATTTGCAGAATTTTATCTTGAATATATATTTAATAATCAGAACATATATCTCTAAACTAACCTTTATTTCAAGTCCCTCTGCGCTATTTAAATGCACCAAGATGTAGGCAGAATGAAGGTTGAACCTATCAAAACAAAATATGGGAAATAAAATTGTTGCAAAAATGCATGCTTATATTATAAATAACCGCAAAATAGAGTGAAAACAGTTAATTTAGGTCTGAAGAATAACAAATACAAATATATTAGAAAGAATTTGAAGAGAAAAAGAAACTTTTAAAAGAAATAGAATCTTAAGAAAAAATTTTTAAGAGATTATCTAACATTACAAAAATAACTTTTAGTCCTAAAAATAAATAAAAAGACATTCATGAACATTGAGGATTTAATGTTACTGGAACTAAAATTTAATACTTAAAATCTTAATACATGCAAATAACAGGAATTTCGAAATTCTTATGGGCCAAGATACAAACGACTGTGGCACTCGTTAGTGTAAAAAAAGATAAAAGTGAGCCATACAATGTAATCTACTGCACATCTTGGAGTATGTTGGCATAATGCAATTGACTTGCAATGTAATTGGATATTACTAACCTTTAACCACTGGTAAACCGCACTGCACGCACATGAAACTATGCTATTCTGCTGCACCAAGATGGATGTAGAATTAAGCCATGTGCTCGTAAAAAAATCTTGTACCTACCAATTCAAAATATCAAATATAAGACACTAATATAAAAATTGCACAGAACTTATCTCTGCGTGCGATGTAATCGGATACAATATACTAACCTTCGCTGTTAGCCAAATTCGCTGCCACTTCTCTGTAACTAAATTCGCTGTTCAACCGCACCGAACCGCACACGAACACCAAATGTATTGGCGCTTTCAAAATTCGCTTTCAGCAGTTACAGGTTCGCCAACTTAAATTTTGCGAAGAACGTTGAGTTCTTGTAACAGTTATTTTTTTGTGAATACCTTATTACACTTGGTTGTCAGTCTGTAACTCAGTAAACTTTTTTACATTCACAACTTTCATTGTTCAATTTGTTTATATTTGGCCATGCGCTCGGAGACATGGCGTTATAATAATGATATGCCGCAGGTTCCCCAACTCATATTTTGCGCAGGACGTTGTGTTATTGTTTTAATTATTTTTTTGTAAATAACTTTTTAAGAATTACGAAAATGCAAAACTGATTACAATTGCGGAAATAGAAAATTTTTTTACACCGATAAACACCCTGATCATACGAATACATCTAGTGGTTATCTATATCTCAGATCACCATTTTACTGTATTAATTATATGGATCATATCACTATTAATAACATTTCTTTTAGTGAAATGCACTATGTGATCAAAAGTATCCGACCCCCCCTCCAAAAAAAAGTTTTGCATCTTAGGTGCATTGTGCTGCCACCTACCGTCAGGTTCGCATTACCCGCGACCTCAGTAGTCATTATACATCGTGCAACAGCAGAATGGGACGCTCCGTGGAACTCACGGACTTCGCACGTGGTCAGGTGATTGGGTGTTACTTGTGTCAGAAGTCTGTACGCGAGATTTCCACACTCTTAAACATCCCTAGGTTCACGTTTTCTGATGTGATAGTGAAGTGGAAACGTGAAGGGACATGTACAGCACAAAAGTGTACACGCCGATCTCATCTGTTAACTGGCAGAGACCCCCGACATTTGTAGAGGATCGTAAAGAGTAATAGCAGACATCTATCCAGACCATCACACAAGAATTCCAAACTGCATCTGGATCCAAGTACTATGATAGTTAGGCGTGAGGTGAGAAACCTTCGATTCCATGGTCGAGCGGCTTCTCATAAGCCACACATCACACACGAAAATGCCAAACGCCGCCTCGGTTGGTGTAAGGACCGTCAACATTGCACGACTCAAACGTCGAAAAACGTTGTGTGGAGTGACGAATCACGGTACACAATGTGGCGATCCGATCTGTCAGCGTGTGTAGTGCCAACAGTGAAATTCGGAGGTGATGGTGTCATGGTGTGGGTGTGTTTTTTTCTGGAGGGGGCTTGGAACCCTTGTTGTTGTGCGTGGCACTACCAATCAGATACTACTACCACAGCAGGTCAAACTACCACAGCACACGCCTGCATTGATGTTGTAGGCACCTTCTTGCTTTCCATTGTTGAAAAGCACATCGGGGATGGTGATTGCATCTTTCAACACGATCGAGCACCTGTTTATACTGCACGGACTGTGGCAGAGTGGTTCCACGACAATAACATCCCTGACTATCTATCTACCTATCTATCTATATATCTATCTATATATCTATCTATTATCTATCTATTATCTATCTATCTATCTATCTAGTTGTATTGCACCATTCACATTCGTAGACGGTCTCCCTTCCACCTTAGATTGCTTTCTTTGGACTGCTTCCATAACCCGTTTTCCATTTTCATATTTAATTCCTCTATTGTTCTAATGTATCTGTGACTCATCACTGCACCTACTTCTTTCCCTTCCCAGCAAGCCTTCGGCCTTTGCGAAGTCGCAGTCGTAAGCTTCCGCCTGCGCCGTGGGTCTCCGGGCTGCCATTGCGCCCAGCTGTCGGATTCCCCCTGCCGGCGCGCCGCCCGCGGCCGAAGATAAGACGCAGAGGCGGTTGCCATGGCGACGCCGGCCGGCGCCGGAGCAGCCGTAATGAGCTTGCGATTGGCCGCGGCCGCGTCATCTGCATCTCTAAACGCACACGCGGCGGCGGAGGCGGCGCGAGGACGGCGCTGAGGTCGGAGGAGGAGGCTGGGGCCGTGGGGAGGGGGAGTAGAGGTGGGCGCGGGGCTGAGGCGGGTGACGGAGGCAGATTCGGGCAAGTGACAGACGGAACGGGACGGGGAGAGCACTGAGATCGGAGGAGAAGGAGGCTGAGGCCGTGACGAGGGGGAGTAGAGGAGGAGCGGGGCTGAGGCGGGTGACGGAGGCAGATTCGGGCAGATGGCTGAGGCGGAGTGGGGACGGGGTGGGGATGGGGCAGGAGCGGGGACGGCACTGAGCTCGGAGGAGAAGGAGGCTGGGGCCGAGGCGAGGGGGAGTAGAGGTGGGCGCGAGGCTGAGGCGGGTGACGGAGGTTGATTCGGACGTGGACGGGACGGGGTCGGCACTGGATCGGAGGAGGCTGAGCTTCAGGCGTGGGAGAAGTAGAGGAGGGGGCGGGACTGAGGCGGGTGACGGAGGTAAATTTGAGCAGGTGTCGGGGTCGGGATGGGGAGGGCACTGAGGTGGGAGGAGGAGGCTGGAGCCGAGGCGTGGGAGAGGTAGAGGAGGGGGCGGGGCTGAGGCGGACGGCGGAGACAGATTTGGGCGGCAAGGGGCGGGTCTGAGGCGGGTGACGGAGGCAGATTTGGGCAGATGGCTGAAGCGGAGTGGGGACGGGGTGGGTCTGGGCTGTGGCCGAGTGGGGACGGGGTGGGGATGGGGCAGGTGCGGGGACGGCACTGAGCTCGGAGGAGAAGGAGGCTGGGGCCGAGGCGTGGGAGAGGTAGAGCAGAGGGCGGAACTGAGGCGAGTGAAGGAGGCAGATTTGGGCAAGTGACGGGGACGGGGCGGGACGGGACGGGAAGGGCACTGACGTGGGAGGAGGAGGCTGGAACCGAGGCGTGGGAGTGGTAGAGGAGAGGGCGGGGCTGAGGCGGACGGCGAAGACAGAGTCAGGCAGCAGTGGGCGGAGCTGAGGCGGGTGACTAAGGCAGATTCGGACAGGGGACGGGGACGGGACGGGAGGTTACTGAGGTTGGAGGAGGCTGGGGCCAAGATATGGGAAAGGTAGAGGAGGGGGCGGAGATGAGGCGGACGGCGGAGACAGATTCGAGCGGCAGGGGGCGGGACCGAGGCGGGTGACGGAGGTAGATTCGTGCAGGTGGCGAAGGCGGGGTGGGGACGGGGCGGGAGCGAGGACGCCACAGAGGGCGGCAAGGCAGGGACGAACTCAGGGCGACAGTAGGAGCAAAGTGGGCGGAAACACTAGAGAGGTAGGTAAGGAAGCTGGGCTGACTTGAGCCAGAGATGGAGGCAGAGGCAGATTAGTGGAGGTATTGGCGGTACGGATGCGCCAGCATTGAGAGCAAAGTTGGCGGAGGCATCAACGAAGTTGATAAAGAAGCGGAGGTGAGACTGGGACAGATTCGGGCAGGTGACGGTGACGGGGCGGGGATGGTACGGAGTGAGGAAGAAAAGGGGTGGAGGTGAAGACAAAGTAGGCGGAGGCATAACGGAGGAAGGTAAGAAAGAGAATCTAAGTCGGACGGGAGACGGGCAAATTAGGGTAGGTGTTGGAGGCGGGGATACTGAGGGCAAAGTTAGCGTAGGCATAAGAGGGGTAGGTAAAGAGGCAGTGCTGAGTGGGACGGGAGACGTACGAATGTGTGGAGCCGCCTTACGAAAGGCAGATGCGGAAGCGGGGCTGAGACTGTGTCCGAGGCAGGGTAAGACAGAGTCGGGGTTTGGGCAGAGGCGCTGCTGAAGGCAGTGGAGAAAGCGTTAAGTTAGGGTCGGTGAGGGAGCAGATGCAAAAGCGGACCGGACGCACACGCAGAGAGGTCTCATTGACGGAGTCCGGGGTGGAGTCAGCGATGAGGGTAAAAGACGAGGCGAGGTGGACGTGCACGCGAAGTCGAAGGCAGGCAGAGAGCGGTGTCCAAGGTGAAGACAGACGAAGGCGGAGGTGCTGGTTGCAACGGGAATGAAGGGGTCAGAGGCGGGACCGGGTGAAGAAGTGGACGAGGGACTTGGCGGACCGAAGGCAGAGAGGAGGTGAAGGGGGCTGATGCACCGCAGGCGGCAGAATGTCCAAGTTCTTGCTACAACACGAGGAACCGGACCCAGAGAACCTGAAGATTATAGAGGTTGTGGAATCTTGATCGCGCGAAGTAGGGTCAGATTCAAAGACATCAACTAAAGACGATGAATGATGAACTTAAGAGATGAAATATTTATGTAGGGGGTGATATACTTAATGGTGATTGTGGTACGGCGGTGGTGGGCGTGATAACGTAAAGAATTGGAGGTGCTAACCTTCTTGGTTTTGCCTCAGCCTCTTCTCGGCTACCATCGGCGCACAGAAGACCTGTCAGGGCTGGTAGCTACCTAACTTCCAATCCCCTGGAGACTCTTCTCGGGAAAGAATACCCTCGCGTACATTAACATAAATCGACGAGTCTTCATGGTTTATTGAGAAAATGCAAAGTGTGATTCATTGGTGATGAGTTCGACAATTTAAGGAATGGAGTGATCAAGTGCGTGATGAAGAACGAAGTGGGCGACCATCTGTGTTTTCTGATGAACTGGTTAGTGCAAAAAATGATTAATAAAACCCGTAGGTTTATGATTAATGCTCTCTCTTGAATTTCCACAAATTTCACGAACAGTAAGTTTCAAAATGTTACAGAAAAACTGGATTTTCATAAACTTTGCGCACGTTGGGTGCCGAACGTCTTACTTAACAAAACAAAAATTAACGGATGGGCACTGCACTTGATGTTTTTGATACGTTTTTATGACGATGGCGAGAATTCTTTTTCTCAGATAGTCATGAGGGATGAAATATGGAATGGTTTTGACACCTCCGAAACGAAACGGCGATCGATGGAATGGAGACTCACTTCCTCCCCAACAAAGGTTAAACCAAAGTAATTTTTGACCCGAAAAGTCGTGTGCATAATTATTTGGGAAACACAAGGCATTTTACTGTCAGATATTTTACCACGATGTGAAGCAATCAATGAAAATGTTTATATCCAGACGCTTAAAACACTGCGCAGCGCGTAATACAAAGCAAGCGCAGAGGAATGCTCTCAAAAGGTCACGTCGCCCACACACTGCGATAATGCCCGCCCACACACTGCGACAAATCCCACCACACACTGTTACAATGCCTGCCCACACTCTGCGACAATTCCCGCCCACACACTGCGACAATTCCCGCCCACACACTGCGACAACTCCCACTCACCCACTTTGACAATGTCTGCCCACACACTGCGACAATGCCCACCCACACACTTTGACAATGCCTGCCCACACACTACGACAGTTCCAGCCGACACACTGCGACAATGCCCACCCACACACTTTGACAATGCCTGCCCACACACTGCAACAATTACCGCCCACACACTGCGACAACACCTACCCACCCACTGTGACAATGCCTGCCCACCCACTACGACAATTTCCACCCACACACTGCGACAACTCCCACACACCCACTTTGACAATGCCTGCCCACACTGCGACAATTACCACCCACACACTGCGACAATCCCCACCCACACACTGCGACAATCTCCACCCACACACTGCGACAATCTCCGCCCACACACTGCGACAATCCCCGCCCACACAATGCGACAATTCCCGCCCACACAATGCGACAATGCCCGCCCACACACTGCGACAAAGCCCGCCCACACACTGCGACAATGCCCGCCCTCACACTGTGACAATGCCCACCCACACTGCGAATATGACAAAAATAGAAGTTTACGTAACAAGCGTGCGAAACAGGTGATTCGCGAACGGGTAGAGGTTCTCGTTCGAGCGTAGCGCGGACACAAAAAGACAAGTGCGGGAATCACCTCACGCCCGTGTTGCATGAACTATTTTTAACACGCTGTGAGCGAAAAGCAATGCGTCAAGTAAAGAAATATAAATTAAATATCAAATAAATAGAAATACCTTACTTGTACAAAATAAATAGAATCCAATCTGTGTTCTAACACTATTGTTTGTAAATAATAAACAAAGAAGTCATCAATTCGAAAGACAATTAGGAATCGTTACAAATATTTCGCACACTGAAAAAATTAACTGTTTCTCGCACGGAAAGAAGCACGAAAAACCATGTTTCGAGCACGGTGCGTTAAAACGTCTTAAAAGCTTTGCTTGGGACGTTTTTGGCTACCCTCCGTTTACTTTCGAACTCGCTCCCAGCGATTTCCATCTCTTCCGGCATTTGAAGTCTTTCCTTGGTGGTAAGCGCTTCATCAACGATGAAGAGATAAAAGAACATGTTACCACTTGGTTGACAACGTAGACGCCTACATTTTATGAAGAAGGAATACATAACCTTATACCACGCTATAAAATAATACCTGAAAAATTACGGTAACTATGTTGAAAAGTAGTGTAGGTGGTATTGATTTTTGTGAAATAAATGGCTTTCTTTACCTGTACTCGGTTTCTTTTTTATTGCCAAACGAAACTTACTTTCCGAGCTGCCTTCGTACATGCATATGGTAAACCAGGCATGAATTGTGGGAATGCTGAATTGTTGGTGACAGTATGAAAGGATGAAATAATTGAAGTCATCTTTGCCAACTTAGATTTACTGAAAGAGCCGACTTTCGACGGATTTGCCGACATCATCAGTCTGGAAATTAATAAAAGCTTAAAAAGCAATAAACAAGAATATTACACAAATAATACAAGAAATGAAATTAACGTAAGTATATTTAAAAATTGTTTTCCAATAAAAATGTATAAACAAAAGATTCAAATAGATACATTTTTAAAAACAATAGAAAATTAAATTTTAAAATGTAAAACAGAACACGTTGCTGAGCAGAGAAAAATGTGTAAACAATTTAAAAAATTGTGTATTCGAAAAACAAATTCGACTTAAATACCCGTAACATTTGAACTTTTCATTTTCACACCCTGATCTCTTTTAAGGTGAAAATTGAGAGTTTTTAGAATGTTTAGAATCAAAAAACTAAAAAATCCAAGATTACCAAACTTTAAAACCTATTTTAAAACATTAAATTGTTGTTTAAATTCCAATGGGGAACCCAACAATGCGAACCCAAAGTTCGGTATTTTACCTGCTATCAAGTACAAAAGGCCCACACTTCTCCATGTGTTATAACTCCATGTGTTAACACAACACCGCTACAACACTGTTACACCGTTTGTATAACGGGAACGGAACTTCAAAACTTGGAGACAGTTTCGAAAAACAACCGGAAGCTATTGCGAGATGGCAGCATATCCGAGGTCCGTTTGGGGAATTCCCGAGAGTCTTCGATACCTACGGAGTCAAGATGGCGGATTTATTTCCCCCACCTACCCACAATACTCTCTGCCCCCACCACAACGCTGGAATAGTGAACGCGAAAATCCTATTAAGTGACAGCTAGATCGAATAGATAGCTAGGTCGAATTCAGACGCTGTCTGGAGGAGACTTCTAGCGGCCGGCTGCGCTGATCGGTAGTTTCCCCGGTTTCTTCGATCAATTATAGGCGAATGCTGAAGAAGTGTCTTAAGATAAGGGCCACGGACCGCGCGCGATCTTTTTTCCTCATCCTTGTCCCCTGCACATACTTATATTTACATGCAATACACTACTGTTCATATCAGGATACCATTCGGGAACATAGTAGTATATGGCTTAGGGTAGGGATCACAGAATTATGAAAACGTGCACATAACTCACTTCCCCCCATAGCATGTCACACACAGTTTGTAACTGTTTTTGACGTAAAAATAAATTAAAGAAAGAAAGAAATAAACAAATAGAGCTTGTCGCAGCTGGGGAGGTGCCTCTCTGGGGGAGATATGCGGAGTCGGGAAACCCGCAAGTCGACGTGCAGGTCGGCGGCAGATCTCACGTTCCAGCGTGGACGGAACACCGTCTCCTCCCGGAACATAACATGCATTACACTACCAAACTCATCACCTCACTAGTTGAGGCGCCCGGAAACACTTACTTATTCGATCCCCCCCCTACAGTACTGGCAGCGTATAAGCTACTCTGTCAGTTCTCTCGCCACGTGCTGTGGTTCGTCATGTGACCTGCTCTGAAGCAATCAGCTTGCGAAGATTTATTTACTTCCTCACAGCCAGGGTTCAGCGTTGCCGCTCATCTTACTCGCACGAAGTCGCGGAGGCGATAAGGTTCCGCTTCACACTGGTTGAATCGGGCCAAAAAAGTGGTCAATAATGGCAAAATTGAAAGTGCGCGATCGGAATTCTGACTTAGCAAATTTCGTGCGGAAGACATTGCAGCACACTACTTCAGCTCCAGAACGTTATTTCAATCGTTTTTCTCTTCCTCGCGGTCTCGTCAAGTTACCGTTGCTCGAAACACACGAAGTCATTGATTCTTGTCAACGATATTTGAGAAATTAAAAAGCAAGTGTCTACATTTTTTTGTGGATTCTTTTTGTATTTCCGAATAGAAGACACTTTTGGCTATAAGTTGGGTATATTTTTAAGAAAAAGTGTCAAATAATTTAATGTATAAGACGGCTGAATTGTAACGTATACAACATAACAATATTAGTCACGTGGAGCGTGGATTATATATTTTGTCTTGCGTATTCCTGCCTCAATCAATTTTTTTATATATCAAGTAGAATGCCCTTAATGAGAATAACACACGTTTAGCTGCACATATCTGCATCTTTTTGTTTTATAACGTCTTTACTGCAATGCTACATTGTAAGATTTAACACTTGATATCATGAAATTGCCTTCTACATCACAGGGAATTATTTTCTCTATATATTTTTTTCGATTTCCCCTTCTTACAATTACTTTTAATAAGAAAATTACTTATATATATTCTTGGAATGATAACAATATTAATCCGGGACCGCGAGAACTATTGTATCCGTATTTATACATATATATCATTATTTTTATGGAGTCAGTTAGCCATTTCCAAAACCGCCGTTTAGAATTTTGAAATTTCATTATGATATTTGAAATCAGTGATATCCATTTTTGTTTGTTTTTAAATGAGTAGATCCGACATTTTGAAGCCGCCATTTTGAATTTTGAAATTTATCTATGATATTCAAATTCAGCGACCCCCAAAACCCATTGATACCCATTTTTACGCAAATCCACTTGCATTTGCAATTATGACGGGGTTTTAGCCGCGATTGAACCAGTGTGCGCTTGTCAGTAAGTGTTAATGTTTTGGTATTTCATATATATACATTTAGGTGGAGCCATTTGTGTAGTAATGTGAGGTAAGAGTTCATTGAACTATCAGAGTTGCTTATTAACTGCCAGTTCTGTTGTTTCAGTCAGCTTAGAGTCCCTCGAGAGAATAGCGCAACCACCGCCATTTAATGTCATCTCACCCCAATGCCCCATCAAGCGGAATTCAGAATTTAAACACAAATTATAGCAATTGGTGACATTATGGAGATTTTTAAGAATATTAATATTGGTTTCCCATTGATTAATGGTTCTCAACACACAGAATACCACTCAGTTCCAGTTCTCCTGACAACTGGATATACAATCGGTGGGACAATGGAATGCGCTCTCTGTATACTCCTATTTAAATATAGATGCACTTCAAGGTCACGAGCTGGTAGGAGAGAGGAACAGTGTTATCCAATCGGGAGTTCCAATACCAAAAATTTAAGACCTAACAAATCTCCCAATTGGATGACTGTTCCCCTCTCCTTTCAGCTTTTATCTTGAAGTGCCGCTATGTTTAAATCGAAGTAGATGTCTATACTTGGGATTTTCTTACGTGATATCTGTGAGTAGTATCTCTAAGATGGAATTCAGCACGACATTTTGCGTCATTTTCAGTCCTGCCGCTAGAGTCGCTTGATCTGCAGCCTTGCTTGATACGGTCGCCATCATGCGACTTTTTTTGCGTCATTGTTGATGCAACGCATGTCTTAACCCTTGTTGGGCGTTCAGCGCTTTCTTCTGGAATAATCCTCCGTTACTGAGTAATTACTTTACTGAATAATTACTATATTTGTCAAGTCTCGACACGTCCCAGTTAGTCAGTCTGCCTTTTATCCCTTCAGCCAGGGGCTCGACGCCATTAGATCCCGAGGTTCCTGGTCGGCCACCCAGCCAGGAACCCGCGAGTTCTGAATTTGCTTAACCTTCGTGACTTCACAGACCGCGATAAACGAATTCGATTAGCTCCGCCAGCATGACAATTTTGCGGCAGGACCAAGAAAGACCCAAAAAGTCGTGCCGAATTTACCGGTAGCGGTAGTTCAGTGCATCAACTGATGTCACTGCAGCGCCACTAACCGCGAAGTCCTAGGTTCGAGTCCTGACGGCGGCAAGATTTTCGACACTAGCTTTTCAGCTAGGTCGAATTCAGCTGCTGTCTGGAGGAGAATTCTAGCGGCCGGCTGATCCGTAGTTTTCCGTGGTTTCTCCGATCAACGCCAGGCGAATGCCGCAGCAATACCCTACCAAAGGAGCCACGAACCGCGCGCGATCTGTCCCTCTTCCTTGTCCTATCCTCTCCCCTTACACACACACTTACACTAACATGCACTGCACTACCACATATTCCGGGAGACCGGTCGGGAGCTTAGAGCTTGTCCCGACTGGGGCGGTGCCCCGTTGGTGGGAGAGTCCTGGGTAGGGGGAAACCTCACTAGCCGACGGAAGGTCGGCGCCGGATCTCGCCATCCAGCGGGGGAAGATCACCGCCATCTCGCGAGAAAAAACATACACTACACTAACGGGGCTAATGACCAAACCAGTTGACGCGCCCGGAAACACGAAAAAAAACAAACCGAACCAAACCAATCCGCTGAGAGAGGAGCGCTGCAGCGCGCCAGCACTCCGAGAGAGCGCTCTGAGCAGCTCCGTCCTAGAGCTCTGCCTCCACCAACGGCGGAACAGCCTGTTTTCTTAGAACGAGGAGCAATTGAAGCGGAACGTTGAAGGAAAGCATAGTTGTTTGAATATTCATATGGTCAATGGTATTCATGTGGAAGTCAACCGAAGAGCATGACCTGCATTCATGTCGTACGCCTTGGGGCCGTATGGGACGAAACGTAGAGCAAGGGATACAGGCATAATATCAGTACAATACTTTGTCTTTCCTCAAATACACACCATTGATATCTTTTGGAAGTTCAAACCTGGATTTAGTAAATTACTTGTAATTTAGAAACACTATATTAAATAAATTGATTGCAGAGATCACTAATCGTAGGGAAGCACAACGGAGAAACCTTCTTTCGTAATACCTGAACAATATTTTTAATGTGATGGCGTGAATTAATAACTTTCAATATGACATTGTTAATTTAATTTTCTTGTTTTGATCTAAAGGATGTAAATGAAATTTAGAATGAAGTGACTCCAAAAGTTTTCAACTTCCTCGTTTACATATCATAGCATTCGCTTCCTTAATACGTGAAAATAAGATCAAACCAGAAAGACCAAGAGAATACACACTCATCTGCATATTACAACACGCGACCTCGGACGACTTGAAGACACGCAGTCAGCCATAACTCATCAAAAGCTGAAAGCTATATGGGCTTCTAGGTGTAATTTTCATACACCGTGGAGCGTCTGTAGAAAGTAAACAGCGTTGATAACAGTCACCCTTGTTCCCGCGGAAGGGGGCACCTCCCGTGCGGATCCACACGTCCCATTTCCTTTCAGCAGCGGCGGCAGAGCGGCGGCGGCGGTGGCGGACGCGCCAGGGAACCAGCGAGTGCGTCGGAGAGGTTCGGGCCAGCACACAAAGGAGGCACAAAGGCCCGGCTAAATGGAGCAGAGGCGCCCGAACCGGTACAAACAACGGCCGGCGCGCGGCCGAAACGAACGGAGTGCTCGGTACCGCCCCTTCACCCCTATTCGCCTCTCACCCTCCCCTAACAACCCCTCACCGACCCTCACCACCCCTCACCGACCCTCACCACCTCACACCACCCTCACCAACGCTCACTTCTCTACCACCCTCACCGACCTCCCTCACCAACCCTCACCGACCCTCACCACCCTTCACCGTCCTCACCACACCTCACCGACCCTCACCCACCTCACCGACCCTCACCTCCCCTCTCACCGACCCTAACCGACCCTAACCGACCCTGACCTATCCTGACCGACCCTGACCGACCCCCACCTGCCGACCCTCACCACTTCTCACCACCCCTCACCGACCCTCACCACCCCGTCACCGCCACTCACCACCCCACACCCCCTCACTGCCCATCACCACAATTCCCACCCTTCACCACCCCTCATCGTTCCTCACCACCCCTTCCACCCTTCACCGTCCCTCACCGCTCCTCACCGCCCCTTACCGCCCCTCATCGCCCCCTCACCGCCCCTCACCCCCCTCCACCACCCCTCACACCCTCACCCTCACTGCCTCTCAGTCCCCCTCACCACCCCTCACCATCCCTCTCGCGCGGTCGCAAGTCGTTGCCTCCGCCGCTGCACTTACCTGCACCGAAATTCCATTTTCCTCACTGGACACGTTCGCCGCGGGCAGTGCCTTGGTCGTAATGGTTTTGTCTCGAACGCGTTTATTCCATGGAAGTGGTAATGTTGAATGATCCGGTCCCAAGAGAAGAGGTGTTCTTGATATATGACAGTGAATGATTAACTGAGAGAGTGAGCGTGTGGCAGGTAACAGACAGAAAAAGCTTAGGAAATCGAGAGTATCAGCAAGTAGAACATCATATGGGATCTTGCCCCCATAAATTTTTCACTTTTCAAAATTAACACCTACAGACCGCTTTTTTATGCTTCATGCAGATATTTAAATAATAATGGTTCATCCCAACATTCAGAAGTGCTCAAATGTATTACTCCAAATTTCCCTACACCAGTTTTGTATGACGTGCATGTAGACAAAATTTCCAACGAATGGCAATTTTTTCCAAGGTATTGCGCTCTTTTAATATGCATCTCTCGCAGGTGTTTGTTTGTGTAAATGGGAACACAGTGTATTACCTTGAGCAATAGCATAAATGACGAAGACGAGGGATTCTGCAGAGCAAGCCTGGTTGAAACCCTCAGTTGTCGCAACGTTGTGTGGGTTAACTAGCGTAGCACACAAGTAAAACGCCAATTCAACATTCCTAAATTAACAACCTAAGAAATAACTTCAAATTAATAATAGGCAAAACTCTCTACCACCTACACTTAGTATCCAACAATTAATCATTCTCTTGATTAAATTGTTTTATGTTCTTCGTGGACATTTTAATTTATGAAATTTGTGAGATTAGATAATATTCTATTATTATTATTATTATTATTATTATTATTATTATTATTATTATTATTATTATTATTAACTCTGGTAGAGAAAACCAACTATAAACTCCTGAACGTATTGACAAATAAGCGATTACCCGGACATGACGTTGGTATGATTGAAGATCATCGCGTCAGGCTAAACAAACGTTTATTGAAAAGTCCCTTTATTGTGCTAACTTTCCATGAAGCTTTGCCACAAATGTCGGGTCTCCATAAGATGTATTGTGCATTCGACCCATTTTCTAAACTTCTATTCAAAAAGCAAAATTCTCTGATGTGTAACATGGATTTCAAGTTCAACAAGGAACTGTATGGCTTGGTACAGCATGCTCAGGCTAGAACAGAGGTGACCATCAATCCGTCACTGTCAGTCTTCCTCGTTGTCTTGACTCTTCCGCCATTCAAAGTTAATTCCGAAGTTAATAAATTAACAACCTAAGTGCGAAATGCCAGCCGTTATACACACTCTGAGCATAGCTGTCTATTTCATAATATCAAATTAACTATGAACAATACTTTTCGTACAAAAAGCTATCTCGTGTAAATAAAGAACACTTCTATTAATACGTAGATACTCATGCACTAAATACGCTTCCCAAAACATACATTACTATTTAGCAAATCGCAGAGGAGCATTATCGCACATTATAAACCCTTTGTAAGTGCATATAGGTATTTCGTATGAGCAGATCTGTACAATATTTTACTCAAAAAGGAAGACATGTATATAATTGCTGTACGAATTACATTTAATAAATCCACACGTACTTTGAAAGCCAATGAATTTTGTACCTACACCTACTCGTCTCGATCAGGTTGCAAATATTTCGTCGCTTCTTCTTGATTGATTGATTGATTGATTAGAGATTCCGGGCGCGTCAACTACTCAAGTAATTACTCCCGTAAGTGTAGTTCATCGGGAGGTGGTTGTGATCTTCCCACACTGGATGGCGAGATCCGGCGCTGACCTACTGCCGACTAGCGGAGTTTTCCCTAACCAGATATCTCCCACCGGCGGGGTACCGCCCCAGACGGGGCAAGTTCTATGTCCCCGACAGGTTTCCCGGCATACGTGGTAGTGTAGTGCATGTCAGTGTCAATGGGAGGTGAGAATAGGACAAGGAAGAGGAAGGAAAGATAGCGCGCGGTCCGTGTATTAGGGTACTGCTCCAGCATTCGCCTAGTGTTGATCGGAGAAACCACGGAAAACTACCGATCAGAGCAGCCGGCCGCTAGAATTCTCATCCAGACAGCGACTGAATTCGACCTAGCTGACAAGCTAGTGTCGAAAATCTCTCCGTCGTCGAGACTTGCACCTAGGACCTCCCGGTCAGAGGCGCTGCAGTGACATCAGTTGATGCACTGAGTCACCGTTACCGGTTATTACGTCGTTAATTGTCTGATGGCAACTATTGTAATTGATCCTAGTCTGTCGTCTTGTGTATATTTTAACGCCTTATGTCATTATCACTCTAAAGACGCTGGTATTGCCAGAGTGAGATGAGCTGAAAGCACGAGGAGATGGTTCGTGCAATTGGCAATCCCGTCAAGTGCGAGCTGCGTGTTTTCGCTTTCTTCAAGAAGAAGAGAAGATAGCAACTTCGACTAATGACCGGATCAGGTGGCTCAGTGCATCAACTGATGTCACCCCAGTGCCTCGGTTTCGAGTCCCGACGGCGACAGGATTTACTAGCTATTTAGCTAGGTCGAATTCATCCGCTGTCTGGAGGAGAATTGTTGTAGGCGACTGCTGTGATCGGTAATTTCTCCAATCAACATCAGGCGAGTGCCAAAGCAGTTCCCTAACAAGTGGACCACCCAGAATCTTTCCTTCGTTTTCCTTGTCCTCTCCTCAACCCTTGCACACATTTAGACTTATTTACACTACATTACTACACTGGAACTTAAATAACAGTTATGGATTTCTTACGTCGTCGATATTTTTTATACCTACGGTATAAAAAATACGGTACGGAAAATGTTGAAATACTACCATAGTAACCAATGCAAAACTGTCGATCCCATAGTGAATTATTTATACAATGTGCATTGTCTTAATGGATTCCTTGTGGGAATTTCTTTTGAATTACAACAAACTCATTTTGCAATTATTTAGAAAAATGTTTTCAAAACATTTATCAAGTATTCTTAACTTTTGTTTCTTAGAAAATTCACACAGTTTAAAATATTAGAGATATAAAACCCACATTTCTTTCAAAGTAAAATATGGACAAAATTGTTGTGAAATTATATTATTCCATTTCAGAAAATATGAACACGTCTGTTGATATGGATTCATTTGTAAAACCTCTTAAATAATCAGACACAAGGCAAATGAAATAATTTTTTAAATGCTTGTGTAACCGCATTTCGTTCTTGATAAAACGTTTTCCGGCACTTTTGTAATATTGGGAAAATCAGTATATTTGCATTGTTGATGAAGTGATTAAAACTTTTCATTCACTGGAAATTGGTCTATATTTGTACTGTTCTGCAACTCTGAATACAAAAGCAGTTTGCAATTCGCAACAAAAGCGAGTAGAAGGTAAAAGGTGCACTTCAGGAATAACGTTTCGTTCTCTCGATTCTCATGTGAAATTAAACGATTGTTACGTCCACCGAGAACACTTTCACGTTGTGTTTACATTTACGCGGAGAAACTTTTCATTTTTTTCTCAACCACGAAATTAAAAATCTTAAATCATAGGTATTTAAAATAAAATAAACCTTATATTGTAGGGAATAAAAATTCAATTCATCTAAGACTTGCACAATGTTAGAGGTTATATTTCAAAATATTTAATCAAATAATTAACCATTTATTTTATTTTTAGATTTGTAATATCAGTGTAATATCAGTGTGTGTATGTGTGTGTGTGTGTTTAATGAAATTAAAATAATATAATATACTCGTAGTTTATATTTCCATATTATAACGCACTAAATTAGGTATAATAAACGAGTAGTGCAATGTTTCTTATTATTTACATTCCAAATCCTCATCGTCTAACGAAAAATAAAATTAGAAAAGGACTGGCTGAAGTACCGCGCGTTGTCAAGATATTTATCCCAATTTTCTATTAGACAGAAAACGAAATTCTATCTGAAGTGTATCCCCGCACTGGCCGGCCCAAACCTACCCTGCTCTATCCCACTCGTACAGATCCACCCTGTCGCCACTCATTCTGTTCTGCTCGGCCTCGCCCTTTCTCACCCAGCCCCCCCCTCTTTACTATTATCCTTCCTAACACCATCCTTCCTAATTTATTGCTGCTGGCACGAAGAAACAGCTGCATTGTGGCATAATATCGGCAAACTTTCAGTGGCATTTTGACCTGCAATTACATGACGTATAATTACGCAATTGGAATGAATTAAAATGATTTAGTCAGAAATATATGCTTTTAGAAACGTCTAATCAATTTTCGTGGATATCCTCTTCGTTGTCGAAAATTTTACAAAAAAAACTGAAAGAGCGCGCACTTAAATTCTGTTTTAAGGGGCAAAGAAGGATTTTGGAGATAATGTTTGTGAAATTTCATTTACACAATAACATGTCTCTTGTTTTGAAGGTCTAGTGAACAAAACTTTGTTAAAATCGAAATAAAACTGTGGATTTGTATAAAAACAAAGAAACATGCATTCTTCTTTATACAAAAGAAAGTAATTATCCGAAAAACTAAATTACAATCGACAAAATATTTTACCTTCTAGTGAAAATCTCATCGAAATCAGGAGAGCTCTTCCAGAAATTCACCTTGACAAACAGAAAGCCAGTTGAAGAGATAAGCTAAAACTGAAAATAAATTCTGGTCGTCAAATTCAAACTAAATATTTTGCTGAGGAAAAATTAACAAAAATTAATTTTTACAGTCTAAGAATACAAAAATCTTCCTCTCAAAATACTGTTTATCTTGATTTTTTCAGATTACTTCGAATACTGGTCCGTAGTTAATAAAATAACCCATCTGTAGTTGTTTCATGCTAGAGAAAAGTTCGTCTTTTCCTTAGCTGAATATTTAATCTTGTATGCGTATAAATAAGTGTATTTAATCTAAACTTGTGCGTACTCTGGACTTTGTAAATAATAACTATTTTCAAACTGAAAATTGGTATAACTGTAGAACTTATCTTCGAACTAAGTGTTAGTACCTCGGTTCCATTTTCTCATATAGTACATTCCCGGCATTGTGGGAGACAAATCAATCCAAAATTGCTTAACGATGAGCTTAAAATGCGCAGAAAAGCAAAAAGTCCCTTTAATTTGATTGTAAAAGATTATTTCGGTATTCCCCCTTCAATTTAATTTTAGATAGATTTCGGCTTCTGCATTTTTCTGGCCACCGACGCTAGGAGTGGGGGCACCCAAAAGAACGAAATCTGCAAAATTGTAGATTAATTTTGTAGAATATTTCCTAAGAACAAAGTCCGGGTCCCACCTACCCCCTTCATTTCCCCATATCTATATCCTATCGCCCTTCATTTCCCCTGACCTATCCTTCACCAATCCCCGAACTGTCCCTCCCCATTTCCTTATCTGTCCCCACATGTTCCCCATTGTAAGCTAATATTTTAATTTTTCTTATTCACTCAGATTCACAAAGACACAAGTAAAGTTATTGTACAATTTATAAACCTTTTTAAGGACATCTAGATGTTTAAACAAGTTAAACTGAAGAAAATCGTGATAAGTAAGTTCCCAAACTTTTATTTTCGATTTTCAAATTTGATGGCTGAAGATGTTCGAAATATTTATTTCTTGAAACTCTGGAAACGATATGACAAGCTTAAAAACCATGAACAAAAACGTTTCGAGCAGTTCCACAAAAAAGTAAATTTTATTCGTCAAGAAAAAATTGTTTTTAAAAAAATGAAATTCCAAAAAACTTTCAAAACCATTTCTATTTTCTTAAATGAAAGTATGTCAATTTATTTTAATAATTTTTTACTATAAAGAACGTTCGAAACGAATTTCAATTTATAGATTTTTCAGTCAATTCGGAAATTGTTGGGAAGGGATTCTGAAACTCAAGAAAGCGTGCGCAGATGATTTTCTCCCCCATACGTCAAATACAGTTTTTGACTGTTTTTGACTAAATAAATAAATAAATAAATAAAATGTGTGTTTGGATTTTGTGATGATTTCTCTCAAGAGTTGACAAAGGAACCTTCATAGAATGTCAAATTATAGATTTTATCGTGTGGTGTATTATCTATCATTCTTAAATACTTAGTTGTAATTACAAAAGTAATGACTGTATACGAGTTATTTTTACATTTGTGAACGAGAGAGACTAATGTAAATGTGTTTCACTATAATGCTCAAAGGCCATCAACGTGCCATTTGCAGTAACTAAAATTGTACTTTACACAAAATTGTACTTGGTACTATTTCATTTTAACATTGTATAATTATTTTATACTTAATATGGCATCCCATTTAGTCTTGTCTGTTGTTCATATTCACTTCTAGCATTAATTTGCTTCTGATAGGGCCAAATATATTAATACACTAAGGTTTATGAATATTTTCACGAGTCATAAACACCACGTCAGTAAGTTCTTCTCGGTTTTTAAGGGTCTCTAACAATATTTTCATTGCATTCCTAAAAATCATTATATCTTCATCTTCTCCGGCGCGAACGTCCGAACTACTAAATGGAATTTAATGGAGTCTCGAATTTTGAAGCGTTCCCTGTTTGTCGTCTCGCAATTTATAGCTGCGGGGCGCGCGCTACGGGCACCGGTAGAACGAGCGGTTCTTTGGGCGCAATACGCTGGACAACTAGGATTAATTTAAGCCATAGCCCGCGAAAGTTTGCTCGTAAACTAGAGGGCGCAACGGTCGAGGGGCGAGGACTGCGGGAAAGGACGAGTCATCGTTCACGGTACCTCGCACATGCGCAGAACGAGGGGCCCGGAAATTGGACTTAGTTATTCCTCTTATTGCTCCAAAGCTTCGCAGCGTAATGTTGGAATCATATTTCACGGCCGTTTTAGAGTGCCTCTGACAATTGCACTCGGACTGAATGCCGTCCTGTGTATGCTAACGTATATGCAAGTACTTGAATATCTAAGCAACGAGAGAGTGCAGCTTGTAATGCGATCCTTGTTAGAAACAAACTTCAGAATTAGATGCACTAATGTAGAGAAAACATACTCCATGTGCTTCCAAAAGTGTACTTAAAGATGTATAAACTTCGAAAATTATTCATAAAATCACTTCCCACCATCTATCTCAAGTAATGATTGAAATTATTATTAAGATCACATTTCTACCCTTTTAACCATTATCTTTAGACTATTGTAAGTTATAATTTTCATGATTTCCATTGCAGATGTGAGTATTGACTTTTACCAACTAATTCACATATAAATATCATTGTACCATTACTAGTACGTATCACGGAAACAGGATCAGCGACTTAATCCATTTAAAAACGTATTTATGTTAGGATACATTACTACTGTTTGTATTTATGATAGGATACATCATTACATGTTGACAATAGAAAATAACTGTAAAACATTACTAATTTACCAATCATGAATCGAGAGAATGAAGGGAAGGCGTGTAATTTTCAATAAGCAAAAGATAGTTAGGTGACATGCATGTGAGTGCAATCCAAAGTAGTACAATGATTTTAAAAATTGTATCATATAAGTTCTTTATTAAATAATGCTACAGAAACTTCCTAGTAAACATTACTGTAATAAATAGATCTCTCTTAAAAACTCGCTAGTCTCTTCTCATCCTAAATCTTCAACGAATTCCCTGAATACTTTTGAAGACAGATCTTTTAGTATTATCCTTACCATTTCAAAGGCATTAGAAAAAATCGACGATGATAAATTAACAATACTTATTTGGTTATTATTTATTTTTATTTATTTAATATATTATTCCCCTTTAGGAGAGCGATTGAACTCTCAAATTGTTCTATCTTCCTTTCGTCTGTCCACTTCTTACCAGGTTGTTGCATTGTTCTTTGCTCGAACTTCACATTCATGATTTTACTCAGACACTCGTTGCGGTCTTCGAGATTTTCTATGTTGATCTGTTGCATGACCCTCTGGACCTCTTTTAGCCACTCCGAGCTGCATTTACTCTTTGTTATGACGTCCAGCAGTTTCTTTGCTGTTCTGGTGTTCTCCATAATACTTATTTGTTTAAATTTATAAAAGTCATTCTCTATCAAAATCGTATCGCATTAAAGTCGATCGCAATGCTCTATTAATTCTTTTGCCCCCCGGCCAAGTACTGCAAAAACTGCCACAGGGGAAATTCAAAAAATGCAGACACATTTTCAAATCTCTCTAACAGCTTTATTTTAAAAGATATGCAAACTATTTTTTTGTGGAAATAAGAAATATAAATTACTTTTAATATGTCTCGGATTTAAGGTAGAATAAAATTTTCCCTTGGAAAAAAATAATTTTTAACACAATATGTTTTCAAATATCAAAAAAAATAAGTTCAATACGATTTCTTTTTGCTATAATTGTTTTTTTAAGATCTAAAAGTATTAAAAATAAACCCTTTACACATCTGTGAATAAGTCCTTAAATATTTATTGTTTTTTAAAGTTACATATTACAATTTTTTGAAATTATTGTGTGAAATTTTGTTTCTTAGCCAATGCCATATTGCACTTATGCTGCAGCTTTATGTAATAGCTTTTGTAACTTCAAACACATTAGAAAGAAATATGCTTCATTCAAAACGACCCGTTGAAACCTTAACCAACACGATAAGAGGCATTCTACGCTATCTATTGCTGAATAAATGAATTAAAAGCACAAGCGAAGCTGCCATCGGCTCTGATCGGCCCGTGGCAGTTTGGCTTTGAAAAACGCATCGGCTCTTGGCAGTGAAAGGGTCAAGAAATGAAAGCAAGTGGTTTAGCTAAATCCACTACGCGCTTGTTCTCAGAATCTATTTCAGATCGTCGAGTCACGTGGAAAGATCCTGTGGCGTTTGGACTGAGGAGGGGGACGCACAGAGAAAGTTCTAGGGCCATTAGAATTTTTCATTTACGTAAGATAATGCCTTAAATACTGCCAACATAAAATGTACGATGACGACCCCCAACTCTATATAAGCAGATACCCGTCGCAATTAAACTCTTTATCTCAGAAAATAAACGAACTCAGTGCTACCACGCCACTCGGGCTTTTATTAAACTCAATAAACATTTAATGACGAATGATAGGCTGCCGTAATGCAACGAACAAGGTAGATAAGAAAATTCTTCAGACTATTTTTCTATAAATGGTTTATCTCTTTCCTCGTGTAGCAAGGAATCCATATTGACAACAGACTTAGCCGCACTATGCAGTAGGTAATATTGGGCAAATATTCTTCATAGGTATTAGTTCCCTGAAACGATTGTGAGAAATAATACCAATAAGCACAATTGCCAATCTAATAAACTAACTCACTATGCCTTATTCCCATTTGTTTACTTTATATTATAGATTTAAAAGCTAAATGAACTCACAAGTTGCAAACTGCACAAAATTTTATCATTGTAGGTACGATTATTTATCTATACACTAAAGACAGACAATAAGACTCTCTATTAAAAATAGCGGTGCTACAACGGCACATTCTGTCTCGCGAGCTTTTTAACTGTTGTAATTTGCGAGAATTCAGAGTTCAAGTAAAATTAGACTGGGTCTTTTTCAAAGCGTTCATTGCTCTAATCATGGATGAAAAAAATAAAGAAAAATATGAAGCTGATTTTGAGAATTTTTTGAAAAAAATCCAATACTTTCAAACAAATTACGCGAAAATTAGGACTCATTTTTTTAAATTGTACGTGAACTTATATCAAGATACATTTTATTGAGCAGATTTTGTTTAAGAAAAAAATCTCTATTATCTATATTATATCTAGTATATCATCTATAGTTTTTGCAATGTTTAATTTATACAACTACAAACAATTAACAATACAAAAAACACGCACTGAAATTGGGCCCAGAATAAGTTTCGTTTTCATCCTTTGATACATACGAGGAGAAAATTTAACGAAACTAATTAAAGCCGTTTCCAAGAAAATAATTATTTAAAAATTGCCAACATTTCACACAAAATTGAGCGAAAACTACTGTCATTTTCGAAAAATTATAAGTTGTGGCATTGCACAACAAATTTCACTAACGAAAAAATCTCTATCTTACATATTGTAGTTGAAGAACCGAAAATAATTTGAACTTTTGAAACTCTCAAAAATTCAGAGATATCAACGAAAATTAAACTTCATTCCATTCCATTTCCAGAACGTACCATTTTTAAAGCATTCTCACGCAATTCGAGCGCAAAGTTGATTAAAAAAGTTGAAGACTTTTTAAGAAAATTTTGAAAATGTTGAGGCTTCATGTAAAGTATCCTCCAAAATCAAAGTATCCGTTTAAGACTCGCATGGGCTGATTCGTTCGTTTTGGGATGTCCATTTAGATCGCGGTGCAAGAAACGAGGGGAAGATATCGGTTTTGGAGAAAAGCATCTGAACGGTTTAACGGTTTAGGCGCTAGCGTTGGCCTCAAGCGAACAGACAGACGTTTTGACGTCAATCAATTTTTCGGTATCATGGATTCACAAAACGTGAAGTCTTACTACACAACGTATAACAGGAAGTAATTTTCTATGTATTTGGAAAAGATTGGTCCACTTTTTCGTTACCAGGGTTCGATATATGTGTGTTTCTTCGTCCTTTCACGGTAGGGTGAAGTAAGAAGGCCTATTCCGGCTTCATCCTATCGTTGCCTTGGTCGACCAGGAATTATTTATCCAGCTGGTCGATAATGATTGACCACTTTTGTGAGTCTGTTATCTTCAATATTTTGTTTTGAACGTTTGAATGTTTCTCCTCTATTTTGACTAATACATGTTGTACGGAAAAACTTTGAGAGCTCTTTGGAAGCTTTCGTTTCATATCTGGTCTAGGAACCTACAGTCTCTTACTGCTCTTATAAATCTTCTTTTGGAAGCTTGTATAATACTACTTTTCATTCTCGTCTGTACCGATGACTCGTTCCCATACAGTAAAACTGGAACTGTCATCATTTTCTACAATTTTAGTTGCGTCTATCTTGTCTTCATCGAGAGCATCCGTCTTATTGTGCCGTACCGATTGATTGGAACTGATAGAGTTTGTTATCACTGTCGTTGTCGTAATCGTAGCTCAAGTCGCAGCCAAGGTGTCTTATTTGTTCCAACGTTGAATTGTAAATACATAGTTTTGATCTGACGGAGAATGTACGTTGAAACGCCACTACTTTACTTTTTTGACAGATTGATTGATTGATTGATTGATTTTTTCGTGTTTCCGGGCGCGTCAACTGCTCTGGTCATTAGTCCCGTTTGTGTAGTGCATGTATTTTCTCGGGAGATAGCTGTGATATTCCCCCGCTGGATGGCGAGATCCGGCGCCGACCCACCGTCGGCTAGTGGGGTTTCCCCCTAACCAGGACTCTCCCACCAGCGGGGCACCGCCCTAGCCGGGACAAGCTCTAAGCTCCCGACCGGTCTCCCGGGATATGTGGTAGTGTAGTGCATGTTAGTGTAAGTGTGTGTGTAAGGGGAGAGGATAGGACAAGGAATGGGAAGGACAGATCGCGCGCGGTCCATGGCCCGTTCGGTAGGGTACTGCTCCGGCATTCACCTGGTGTTGATCGGAGAAACCACGGAAAACTACCGATCAGAGCAGCCGGCCGCTAGAATCCTCCTCCAGACAGCGACTGAATTCGACCTAGCTGAAAAGCTAGTGTCGAAATTCCTGCCGCCGTCAGAACTCGAACCCAGGACCTCCCGGTCAGAGGCGCTGCAGTGTTTTTGACAGAGATTTTGATGTAATCTTGCAATATATTACCCCCACCCTGAGAGTACACGACGTTGACGTTGGTGATGGGGCTTGAATATTTCAAAGACCCTGAGAGCTATGCCGATGGTAGCGTAGCTATTTGTAGGACTTCCCTTGCCGGGCAGGTCGATGGAGAGGGGTCAGACGAAGAAGTACTCCAGAAAAGGATCTCAAGGCTAGAAGGAGACCTATAGGAGAGGACCTCAACGAAGAAGAGGATCTTCAGAAGTGGACATCAGAAGTGGCAGTTTCGGTGAAGAAGAACTCCCCTAGAACAAGGAAGTCAACGGCCTCAGGTTCTGAGGGCCGATAAACGACTTTCGAAAGGTTGAATCTCCTTGCCTTGAGCAATAATGGTACTCTGAAAAGGGAAAAAGCGAGGAAGAAGATGCTGCGAAAAGAAGATAATCCTGTAGGACAATTCCAAAATCAAATCCCCTAACCCTCCAGGTTGGGGGTTGCACGTGAGGCTGGTACCCTTGCCGAATTACTCATAAGCTTCCCAGGAATTGATTATGGACTGACTCTGTTGACAACCACCGCTCGAAGAACGCCAAGAAACTAAGAAAATGGGAGCGTATTGTTACTTGCGTACCCGTGCGAGAACTCTCGCATGTGTTCCAAATTCCACCCTCTTCCCTATCTTTCCTTTTCCTTATTAAGAGAAGAAATTGTTAATGAAACGTGTTTATTTCTTTAAAAACAATTAAGATTACATCCAATGTACCTATAGAATTTAAAATAAAATAAGAAAGAATGAAATTGATGTTTGAAACAAATTTTGAATAAAGGTTTGTTCAGTATTACAATGTTCTTGGAATCATTTACAACACTTTCTTAAAGACATTTGAAGTTATTATACAATCTTGACAGTTAGCTTTTAATAACTTGAGAATTAGCTTTCCGTATTCCTTGATAGTTATAAAAATATTACGAACGTTTTTTGCACTCGAGAAAGCTACTTAAAGTTGTCCATGCGAAAATATAGGGTCGGCCAAGCATTACCATACTCTTTGGAATATTATTTAACTTTATTACCGAACAGAGAGGTACACCCGTGTAATATAATCTTCTAAAATATCAAGTAATTAGTTTCATTACACATACATTTGCAGCTTCTGCATGTCTCTGAACAACTGGGGTAGTTTCGAGAAGCGTCGGACCAGCAAAATGTAGTTGAATGTTAAGAAGATCCTAGATTATGCTGTGAGGAAAGTTTCTTTGTGACGTTCGGCTTCAAACTTCCAAATTGTGTATGTCCAAATAACGCTTCGTCTAGAGTTATTCAACTAAATAGATTTTAATAATACTGCCCTGAATGCTGTGGATAAATTTAATTCATTTTTTCAACAAATACTTCATATTTTCTTGAAGTCAAAGTGCAAATGTCGCGTCTCTGTGAAGTTCTCTGTCTTCTTAGAGACCCCATTTATGAAGATCGGTTGCATGTGCGCGAAACTCATCTATACTACTCAAATCATGTAGTAGAGGATTTTATAAGTAAACAATAAACATGAGATGAAGACGCAATATCTGACTATCATATGCTGTACTAAATATATTTCCATATATTTTCAAATGATTAATAAATCAACCTGTTTAATAACAAATAGTACTTGTTTCTTGTATAAAAATATCTAGATCTTTTAATTTCGACCAGGTGAAGGTTTTAAAGGAGCATTTACAGTACTAAATGTACTAAGAGAATGGTCCTCCTAGTTTTACTGTAAATACTTCAATCCCATCTCAAAACAAATTAATTTGTTGTTACTAATCACTCTAGGGAAAGTATTAATTCCCAGCTTTTTCAATGCAATATCTCGACTGAACACGATGACTTGAAAATTTCACCGAATCACTGCTGATAAAGAAAATACTGGCACAGGTTAATCAGAGTCCAATCCTAACAAGACACAAGTCATCACTCTTCACTGTACACAATCGTGCATTCTTTGCCAATATTGTTCCTTTCTTCTTTTTGGCGAAGAATATCAAAAGATGTAAGATTCTCTTTCCATCATAGTTTGATGTAGTTTCTAAGCTCTCTGATAATGCCCTTCTCACATTTTCTTGGGCCTTCTGCCTTATCTTTTGGATTCACGCACAGAACACCCTGGCAAAATCATGGAGAAGATTCCTTCCTTGAATTTCAGACGTCCCATAGTACACTGTGGCTCCTTTCGAAACTTTTCATCATAGTATGACGTGCAACGAATTTCCCTTTTATCAAAGTGAAGTGCACCCACCTTCAAAGAAATGAAATCGAATAAACAAGATCAAACAATTATTTCTCTTAAATGATGTAGGTCTTTAAAATCAACAACATCAGAAAAAAATAAACAATATTGTGAAAGAAATATAGGCCTTTGCTTTCATCAAATTTCATTTTTAATTCGTTTTCAAAAGGAAATATTTTCCCCACTTGAACTTCCCAGTCCATGAATGTATATTGAATTAAATTAGAAGAGTTTCAAATTTGAGGTGTGAATGATATAGACAAAAATGTTGACCAAGAATAAAACGAGCACAGTTTAGTTAATTAGTTTTTAGTGATATGATGTGGTACCACACCAAGTCCATGAGTACTGTAGGTTATATCACAAAGTTTTCACAAAAAGAAAAGAATATCAATGCTTACATTCGATAATTAAACGGTTGCACTAGACACATAAAAAACAATCTTCATCGGTATCAAGCAACTATTAATACTTCTAATTGTTGCTGCGAGAGTATTTAGGTTTATTTGCATAATCTTGAATTAATGATTATGCAAATAAACCTCATCAATCAGCGTAAACCCCGATGTACACAGAAGACATTCATTTAAGCTGTAGAAATCTAGGTCTTCTAAACGTGACGTCACAAACAAAGATCGTCTCCAGAGCCGAGTTATATTGTAGGTATTGGATAATACCAGACCAACAAAATGTAATAGAATGTCCAAAAGTATCTTATTCGGTAGATTACGGTGCGAGAAACGTTTCTTTGAGGCCTTTGGCATCAATATTATAAGTTTTAAGGCCCTAGAACGCTTTGTTTAGGAGTTATTTAACAATATA
>BLKR01011541.1:0-30995 GCA_011170035.1 Teleogryllus occipitalis
TCTCAGGCACTAACATTTTGTGTGATTTTGAGTTAGATACGAATCCTTGTTCTTCACAGATAGCTACATCTTTCTGTCCAGGATGGGTACAAGTATTAAGTTTCTAAATGATTGTAATCATCACAATTTAAGATAGGTGCAGAAAGGCTGTGCAAGCCCTGTCCCTGTTTTGCACTGAATGAAATGAATAAATGTAACTGGCCGGATGCAATATGTGGAATTGTGGCCGCCAGAAACATCTCCGGCGAGCAGATTGTTCTAAACCTTCCAACAAAATAAACTCATTGTAAGGGCAAGTCCATACAGAAATGATATTGTCCTTTACAAAGTAGTGGCGAAAGAAATATTTCAAAAATTTGTTTAAGTTTCACTCTGCCCAAGGGAAATCAGGTGGCCAGAAGAAAACATTCAAAGTTTCAAGTACTAAGTATTTGCTTCTAGTCGGGACAAAAAGGGCAAGTTATAGTCAGCACAGTCAATGGCAGTTTTATCAGATACATTTGCATTGTAATCTACAGTTCCTCCTCTGACTCGAGAAGAAGCCTACCCAGCAGAATGGGTACCAATCAAACACAAGATTGCCACATCTAAAGATTCAAGATGAATAATGGTGAATGAAGAAAAGTTCTTAATGAATAATGATGATTAGGTATATTTATTGTGAGGAGTTTGTGAAAGAGTAACTTTTATTCCAACTCGTTTAACACAGACAACTAATAAACATTACACACTTCCATGAAATCTTTGCCAGTACCACGATCCAATCGGTGTCTTGGGTATCCACTACTGATTGCACAGTTCACCCCTCACACTTTTCACTGTCTGAAAGTCAGATTGATTTTTTACCTGAGGATATTTTCCTAGAAGTACACTACCTCAAAAAAAAATATCTGAATAGAAATCTTAACGAAGTATAATTGAAAAAGCTTTCACAAAGCTCCTATAATCCAGTATGCAGATATGTGAGAGATTGTGGAATGTGGACATTTACCATCCTTCCACTGCAAACACCTGCTAAGAGAATTTCGACTCGATGAAAAAATATTTGTTTTTTAATTGGTTTATTTAAATTTTACTCATTTATTTGAATGAGATTTTCGTTAACAAAGACAGATTGCTCGAAAATGTCATTTTTCTAAGAAATACACCAAATATCAATGAAAATCGCATTTCATGCAAGCAAATTACGAATTCAGTTCATGCATTTCTACAGCATTCATAAAATGTATCAAACTGATTTTAATTGGCAGAGAAAATGTTACCAATAGTTCTTTATTTATCAGAAGTAACACACATTTGAAAATCTAAGAACTATAGAATACTGTTAATACACTGTACAG
Source organism: Teleogryllus occipitalis (assembly GCA_011170035.1). Classification (NCBI taxonomy): domain Eukaryota; kingdom Metazoa; phylum Arthropoda; class Insecta; order Orthoptera; family Gryllidae; genus Teleogryllus; species Teleogryllus occipitalis. The sequence continues at coordinate 1,341 of BLKR01011541.1, forward strand.
TTCTCATCTACACAAATGATTATTAGTAGCATTAAAACAACAAAACATTAATGATCTCAATATGAATCATTGAATTGATAATTTTGGAATGGATTTTAAAGGGTAAACTTTTTTTTAATTAAAAAGGATGGAAAAAGAATATTCTAATCAAATATGAATAAAAAAATTAAAGAATAAAAATAAGTACGTTTATTATTATTTTTATTATTATTATTATTATTATTATTATTATTATTATTATTATTATTATTATTATTATTATTATTTTTACATTACTTTAAAAGAAAAGGGTCAGCTTCAAAATCACAAAATGCTAACATTCCTTGGTAAATTCACAACTAATAGAAATTTTAAATTTCAAGATCCATATTATTCAAATTCTTGGCAAAATCACTTTACATAAACTTAACTATTTCACTTTTTCCTTCCCAGTGATATAGCTTTTGTCTCTTAAGTTTTATGTCATTAAAGATGTTATCAATTCAATATAAACAATATTATAATTGTTTTGGTTTTATAGGATTGTTAAATAAATATTTCTTCTTGATTGTCAATATATGTTTACAAATAAAAGTATCCAAAGTTTTTTATGACAATCATTTATTTCAACAATTACACAACGTTTCGTAACTCGTTTTGTTACATCATCAGGTGCTGAACTTAGTGAAGGGAACGCTATCCCATTGAATTATCTCACCAGCAGAACTTCAAGGAAACATTATGAAAACATTATGAAAAACCTTGCTCGCACTCAGTTGATACCCATAACTAACCGTTACGAACAGACACTCCTTTCAAATTTGAAATTCAATGGGATAGCGTTCCCTTTACTAAGTTCAGCACCTGATGATGTAACAAAACGAGTTATGAAACGTTGTGTAATTGTTGAAATAAATGATTGTCATAAAAAACTTTGGATACTTATATTTGTAATTATTGGATTATTGTTTGTTCTTTTCTAATATCTTACCCAAAATGGGATCAATAAGGGAAATGCTCCAGAAAGTGAACACAACTAGGTTTCCCCTTTGAATTTCTCTACTGAATTTAAAAAGAGATTCCCTTTAACTTCTATTATTTTCAATTTTACTGTATCAAAAGAAACAGATGAAACTTTCTTGGATTATTCGATCATTAGTCATTTGAACACTGAAGATACAAAAGAGTGCAACTCGTGCTAAAAATAACCTGTGTAGAGCCTCAAAATTCCAACAATCAAAAATTAAAATGTAAAAATACCCTTAACAAAATCAGTTCCACAAAAAATATTTATTGAACTACTAAAACGAAATAGTATCCATGTGCAAATAAACAATAAAATTCAATTACCTTAACAAACAAAAATTATATATTTTCTGCACAAAACAATCCAAAAGAAAGATGAACGTGCTGACCAAGAATTTATATTCAGCAAGTATCTTTATCAATAACTGAAGCAAGTTCCTACATAAACTTCATTTCTATTATAAGTTAATAATATATTAATTAGAAAAACAATATCCATGCTATAAAGCAAGTAGTTACAATATGTTCAACTTGTACAGAGCAATTATTTTTTTAAGAATATGTACATGAACTCTGAATAAAAACAAAATGAATTGGAATTGAAGAAATCATTTTTCTGGGCCCGAAAGTAATCAAACAAAATGAAAATATGCTGCAGGTATATTAAAAGCGCAAAGATAGAAAAATATACCTATAATCATCTTGATAATTATTAGTAATATTTAGAAGTCAGACAATTCTCGAGCAATTATGATCATAACCAACAGAAAAGCATTGGAGAATGTGTTAGGAAGAATACACAAGAGATAAGCAAAAGTCACTTATAAAGCTACAATTCAATTCCAGATAAAATGGACAGGAATTAATGAACAGAACAGGATTCAATTAGATACACCAAGACACTCTCACAAATGACAATTACTTCCAAAAATAAATTTAACTACTAACAAAAAACAATTGTATAACTAAACTAATCTGTTTACACTACTTTCAAAAGAGTATTACTTTTAATCACACCTACACACACACCACCACCCACTTGAATGCACCAAAAAAACAGATTGTGCAACTTTCACATATCCAAACTACAGTTACTAACAGAAGAAATGTTCACAATTAGACTAAAATATTCCTTTTCAAAATAACACACAACTTCATTCCCATTATGTCACAACTATACACTGATTTATTACTTTTTATGGAATTGTTTCAGAAGTTTCCAACCTGAGCAAGATGACCCTCAAGAACGGGGAAACCATCCACATAATAGTCATATTTTTCATAGTGGCAATGCAATAAAGTTGCACCTGGCATCTCATTCATTGTTGTGGAGAGAGGTGCTCATGCAAGGTATGAAATTTCAAAGTTTTAAAAATTTGGTATCTCAAAGTGATTTCACTAAAAATCTTCCCCAAAGAAATTGAAGAACGCTTGGAAAGCATAGATGGAAATGCTTCTCCTGAATTTTCCACAGTAAAATTAGATGAAAAAATTTCAATTGGGAAAGGGGAAAATCAAGCACACAGTCACCCAGTGACAGTGTAGACACAAGAAACCAACGTTTTTGTCGCAGAAGACGTCTTATGCAACAAGACCCAAAATAAAGGAATTTTCAGCAAGAACTTTCAAATACAGTTGTTTTGAAAACTACATGAGCATTTTCACATGAAAACTTGTAAGCTACTACAGCACATACTTTCTTGCATTATTTTGTAACTTTTGCAATTTTTGAAAATCCACTGAGTTCAATTAAATTGAGACCTCTACCATGTTTTAATCGTCCTTTACTCTATCTCTGGAAAAAATTTAAATAAAAAATTTGAGCCCATTTTTTGGGAAAATAATTGTTAAAATAACTGCCTGTATTTCATTAATTATTCAAATTTTCAAAAAATCGAAGATGACGTTATTTAAATGTCCATCCTTCAAGAACTGATTCTCCCCCCCCTCCCATGGAAAAAAGTCGATCTTCAATATTACAGTTGCAGGAAGATGTCAAAAAAAATTTTTTTAAAGTGTCCTTTGATCTATCTGAGAAGAAAAACCCACAATTTGAAGCAATTTTTGGGAAAAATTTAAAATTGTTAAAGCTTTAAGTAAGTACCCCAAAAAATTAAAATATCCATTTTAAATTCACAGGTCTCAGAGTTCGACCAGATCAGGGAATCTCAATTTTGGAAAAAATCATCTGACCAGTTTAGTTGCTAGCGATGACCACAAACAAACAGATGTGTTGCTGTAAACAAGTTTTTCAATATCAAGGACCCACAAAGCAGGCATTCTGACTACACAGCATGTTGGAGGAAGTAATTTACTAAATATAGGAACAAGATTTATCCACTTTTTCGATTCTATGTATGTAGTAAAGAGAACATAAACACAAGAGCATGATGGGTTCCTCATCTTCTTTCATCAGTTCAAAATGACTTTCGACTACAGTGCTGTCAAAGGTTTTCAACACTCTGTAAACAAACAAAATGAATTTTTGGAGTCAATTGTACAAGAGAAACTAGAGTCCTCTAGCATTATCCTCTTTCTAAAAACATGTTCATGGGTGGCATAAACCTGCTGAGGTGCCACACAGGCAGGTTAAAATTGTACAGGCCCAAAGAAAGAACATGGCCATCACTTTCTGGAATTGTAATGACATTCTGCAGATAGATTTCACAGAAAAGGACACCATTGTTAATGCAGAATACTACAGTGCCCTACTACACCAACTCCTAAGAGAAAGAAAGTTAAAGAGATGTGGAATGCTGAAATGCCAAGATTGCCCAGATTGCCAAGAAAACTATAAAGTACTGTAGCTTCAGAAATTGGACCATTTGTCCTACAGTTCAACTAGGCACCCAGCAACTACTAAATTTTCAGATGACGGTGAGGTGAAAGAGCAGACAATTATTTGGAATGCTACCTTGTTCCAAGGCACAAGTCATAATAGAGCATAATCCATGATTTTTATTATAAAACACTACAGCTTCATCATGAATTTCTGTCCAGGAATGCTTTTGAGTTTATTTCCTGTTCAATAATACCAAACAGGCATTTTTAAGCTTTTCCCCTAATGGTGAAAAAGGCATTTTAGATATTATAAATACTGTTCCTTGATATCGTACACAGAAAATTTGTTCGTAATTACTTTCAAGTCTACATTAGAAGAATAAAATAGGCTCTTGCTTAAACTTTACTTACTACTCTTCTAAGATGATTTTCTTAATTGTTAAGAAAACTTAAGAAAATTACCATATTTCTAACTTTACATTATAAGAATCTTTGCATTACTGTTTAAAATTGTAAACATTAAAGCTTTAAATATGTCGAAACTGCAACTAAAGATTATAGAAGACACTGTACTAATATTAATTTTGAGTTTTTAATTACATACAATTACAATAAAATTCACGCATTCTGTTTTGGGGTGCAAACTTGAATCATGTCAGCAACTGATGAATTGCTTCAACATTGCAGTGAAAATTCAGGTAATCTCTTTAGTAATACGGTTATGGGACAATGGACTAACCAAATGTCTTACTGCAAAACTCTCAATTGGAAAGCCTAGGCATACCCGAGATCCTATAGAAACCATTCTTCTTACCACAAATAAACGCATATACCAATAGGGAATAATAAATAACGATCATTATTTCCGAGAATACTATCTACTTTGCATAAACCACGACTCACTAAAACTGTCAATGGGCTTTCAAAAGAAAGGTTTTGTCAAAATACAATAAACACATATTCATTAATAAAGAGAAGTGTTCAATATGCAAAGAGCAGTTAGAAAAATGTAATATCTTCAATTATCTCCAGCACATAAACATGTTTCTGGCATTTTATACCCATCAACTGGAGAACTAGAACTCAATACACAATGCACGAACATTCATGCATTTCAATTCAGGGTTGATGCACTGTGCATTTTTGTAGGCAGATGATAATAGCACCTTATAACACTGTGATAAAAGCCATACTTTAGTGCAAACAACATAAATCCAATAAAAGTATTACATTAAATTAGGAAATGAAACACCAAAGAGAAAACATCAACGTTCAAAAATAGGAAAAAAATTTCATTCTTTACGTAATACACAAGGAGAAATAGAACAGAATAGTTAAAAGATATCCAACAGGAAAAAGAAAATCAAGTATCAGGCTCTTAATACTCACACTTCATGGCAACACACTCACTTCATGGCAACACACTCACTCCATGGCAACACACTCACTTCATGGCAACACACTCACTTCATGGCAACACACTCACTTCATGGCAAGAGATACATCTCATACAAAAATGCCTGATTGAGACACTGATTATAAATCAACACTTTTGCTCACAAAAATGTATATTCCTGTCACCCCAAATGCTTTACCTCAGATGTAAAAATTTTTCACATTCAAATGTTGCTAGCCCACTTTTGTTGGTATGTTTACTGATCATTCAACTACCCCATACATCACATTCAGTTTTTACTGATTTTTTTATGAAAATCGATCAAATCAAATCCCATACTTGCTTTTGAAAGATTACTTTAGTAAACAGAGCATTCAGAGTTTAGTACATAAACCTACAGTATATCAAAACTAAACTATTTAGAGAGAGAGGGTGAGTCTACATTTCATTATTCCACAGGTTCAAGAAATTTAAATGTTACGGACTGCAATAGAGGAGTATATTAAATTCAAAATTACAAGCTCCTCGATATGCCTCATGTCTTGAAATGACAATAGACAAGATTTTGTAATAAATATCAAGGTATCTTTATTATCTTTAATCACTTCTATGAAATCTTTTTCTAAAGCTAATTTACTATTTCTGGTGCACACCTAAAGAAAAAGGTTTCTAAATTATAAATATTTACTTGAATGAGTGAATGATTGAATGAATGAACAGCACCCAGCAATGAGTTACCTACTCAAAAATAAGGTAATGTACATGTGATGTGGCAGTGATTTGTACATTCTGTCCTTGCATGTCAAATATATATTTCCTATTCCCTACGAGATAGTAGGTTTTCTAAATGTACACCATTCACCATGTACATATAGAGAAAACAAATAAAATATCTACTTTGAGTATTGAAAAATATAACTAATTATTATAATTTCTTAAATTTTGTAAGTTGGCTTTCTTCATTATTTTTGCAAACTGTTCCTACACTATTAAAAAACAAATTTCTCAAAACATTGTGTTGCACTACAGTTGTTGCACCCAGTTTTCAAATGACAGAGCTTTATATCTCTTACCATTTTGAGACCTATCAATCCCAGACAATAAATCAACTTGCATCAAATATGCGCAATACCTGTGTTATTTTCTGTACATAGATCAGGATATCAAATAGACATCTACTGTTAGAATATAAGCACAAAATAGAAGTACACAAAATATGTAGATTTATTTGAATGAACTTACCCCAATATAACGTCAGACACCTGAGAACATCAGTCATTATTCCATACGCTCTTCTCCATCTCCTGCAACACAAGAATTACAGTGCAGTGTTCTTTAGAAAAAAACACAATCATTCCTACAATTTTAATTCAAATTTCAAAGAAATTCTTAAATTCAGACAATAAATTTGTTTATCTAGTTCATTACATACTGCATTAATTATACCACTAAAAGTAAACACAATGTCCGTCATGACATTTCTTGAAAGTTCATAGTATTCTTAGTAATTTTCCATTAATAACGCAAAGAGAACAATATTGTTGATGGATCAGAAGACATAAGAAGAAAAACAGTAAGAATGAAATTAGTGTTAATGATAACTTTAGTAATTGTATCAATTAAACTCAAATCTGAACACTTAACGAAACTAACTTGTGCCTAAATTTACACATTAACTTTGCACTGTTATTTTTCTTGCAAATTGAAATAAATGGTACTAATGGGGCGGTCAACAATCACTTAAAATAAACAACTACATTAATTTTAAACTAAATGAAATTGTGTTTCAATAAATTTCCATACATATATCATAACATGAGACATGCCAATGAATAATGCAATAAATAAAATGTGGAAAAAATTTAGTATACTGTTAAGTTTTTTATTATGTCATGAACGATTAGTAATTAATTTTTTTCATATTTTTACGTTCTTCACAAAGTCATTTAACTATCCTTGTGCACAGTTATTACTATAACTAATTTTCAAAGAACTGTTTTCCCAACCCCATTAATTTTGTTTCAAATTTTAATTACACAGCAATTGTATATCAATACGTAACATAAAAATTCACTTTTTTTACATAATGTAATTTCCAGACAGGTTCTGTAGCACTGTCTGGGCCATTTGTTTTCACATAACATATTTACTTCTACCCCATCCATGCAAATATTAATTGGGGATCACAGAAGCCTGTGTAAGCCTCATGCAGTCCTAGGGAAAGGACTTTAACAGATCTTTCCTCACACCTCAGTACTGCAAAGAATGACCAAGACAAGCTCCAGAATATTCAATCAACATGTCTATGAATATTTTAACTGTAAATAAAGTAATGAAGACGTGTAATTTATGAAGAAAAACAAGTGTCATTGACACACACTACACACTCTCAGACATTGATCAATCCTCCCTGTAACCAGTCAAATAATGATTTATTATTTAAAAAACATTCATTTATTTGTAAACAATTTCCCTCATTTACATTTATATTGCATATATATGTTACATATATAGGCAATATATATATAACGTATATATTATTACTACTATTATATATATATATATATAAACATACATTCACTGGCACTTAATCACTCCATTTAGATTTCACATATTCCATAACCTAGGTCCCCTTCCCTTTAAATACTAACCAAGGCAGAGTACTGCTCCTAACAAGTAACATAACCTCACCTTTAATTCAAAAGTTAAACATTATTGGTTCATAAATGCCAATTTCAGCATAATTAAATTGGAAGACTTTGTCAAATTGAAACTACAAAACGAATGACCATTTACAAGTATTAAGCAATCAAATTCAGATTGTCAATACTAGACCAACTCTATTACTGTAATTTCAGAAAAACACACAACTAATACTTTATTTGCCACTACTTAATCTTCACCATTAAGTTTACTTCTTCACAAAACACAAACTAGAAAAACAAAATGCAAGTAAGTATTGTAACATTGATCTATGGACACAAAATTCTTGAATACAAAATTTACTTTTCGACACTTGTGATTCCTAATTTCTTAACTGAACACTTAAAACTGGTATGCACTAAATATATTGATATACAATTGCAATTCATCACATTTTTGTAGTTCATTCATGACAATCTTATATGGTTATGAATGAATTTTGTTTTGAACTCTTCCCTACAATTATTCTCATTAAGTTGCTACCAACAGCAATGCCTCTTTAATTTATAGAACTACACAAAATCAAGTTACAGATGACTAACTTGAGAGCTAAGATTCAGAAAATTATTAAGTAAGTATTTCAACTGACAACCAATTAATGTAAGCAAGCATCAACTCTCCATTTTACCATAGTAAATGATAGTAATGGTTTCATTGATGCTAACACTCTTTTAAAATACATTACTATAAACCACATTCAATTAATTGCACTTATTTTCATAGATGTACTGGACATTTGGAGTCCCAAAGTCACTTACTTTGGTAACTGTGTTTCACTATCCTTTCACTTATTTCGTACACTTCACACCGTCCTTTGCACTAGAACAGTGCCCTTTATAAACTAAAGTCTACAGTTTCCTCTCCACTTCTGTGAAGGAATTTCATAGGCAAATTCGAACGAAATAGCATCTTGTCTGTCATTCACTGTATGGGCGAAATGCACTTGCCGATTTGCTACGTTAAATGAGAGATGAAAACCACCAGTGTGTACCTTCGCTGTGGCTCCGAACCGATGATAGGAATATCACAGATGTATCAGACGAGATATTCGAGGAAACTTCAACTATATATGCATATAGTTATTAAAATAAAATAGTTGGGTTTCACGAGAAAGGAGAAAAACTTATACAGAAGATGGCGGCTGCCCGCCAGTTGCAGATTTATGATCATTTACTTGCATGGTCACTTCAGCAAACAAAAACTTCATGAAGTGCATCATCTCCTCGAAATTCGCATTGAAATGTCTAACTGCTACCCAAGTACAGTAAAAGTGTCATTCTTCACGTCGGCCGTGCGAGATGTAACATAAATACGTACACGCCATGCTCCCTAGTACCTAACTACTCCAGTTTGTTTTGCAGGTGACATGATACCATGTTTACGCAAATTCTGTGATTTAACTAAAATGTCACGGTCTATAAAATAACTATACACTTATTTGAAGCTTTAAGGCAATAAATACGATAAAGTGCACTTCCTAATGGCAAGTATGCATTTTCTTCAACGCGCTCTTTGCGATTACATCCTTTCTGCGCGAGAAGGGTTTGTGGAAACTGCTCGTACATCCTCGCCTCTCTTTAGGGATAAAACTTCGAAATTGCATTGAAACTTGTGTATGCCCCCCAAAAGAAATATTCAAGTCCTCTTTTTTAACACGAACATTAAATCAACCCCACATGATCGTATGTGTCGCAATCTTTTAAATTCTGAAGCGTTCCCTTCTTATTTTTGCAAATGTCTCATTAGTCTGGCAAAAACACACGTGAAATAATGGGTTGAGATCATCGACAAATCATTACATTTTGGCGACCTTCATTATTCTGAAAATAAAATTTCTCTGTCAATTAAACATCATCGCCTCTTTACTGATCTACGTCGAGTAAGAGCACATTATTGAATACATGGCATTTTCAAGACTTCTTGTTTTACCATTAATTTTGCAAAGAATATATTTTTATTCATATTTGAAATACAAGAAATGTTGACATCGTTAAATCTGGCAAATGCTGGCAGTAATGTATTACAAATTATGCTTATGAACGCGCGAATATCATACTACCACTATGGCTTACTCTTGTATTGTTAAATATACATGTTTCTCATTGATAAAAATTAACAAAAGTACGTAAACAAGAAATGGGATTTATTGAAAAATAATTTTATGTCTGCCCCAAGTAAACTGTACGAGCAAACTATTCAACCTCATTGAAAATACTGCATCGTACCAGTTCTACGCAACAACCAACTGTTTAACAAACAATCAAAAAACGGTAATTCTACACCATAAATAATATCAAATTAAAAATATATAGATTTGGCAAGTTTTTATAATTAAAATAACTATTTATTTGTCACTTTCAAAAGAGGCAGACAATCATTGGAAACTTCAGTCTTGGTGTCAGTCTCAAATGCTCTTTGCGATATTTTTATTGGCGTGCAGGATTTCGATCGTCAAAAAGAATGAAATGGTTTAAAAAAAATACTACCGTCCATTAGAAAGGAATTGAAAGGGTATAGGTAAAGTATGTAAAAGGGTTAAAGAAAATATGAAATATTCTTATTACGTAAATGTCCGTCGAGAGACAACTGAACAGGATAATTTAATGAATCCACTTTATTATACAAAATTCAGCTGGATAACTTAAGATTTTCCCAGAAGTCTCGTTTCCATCCTCTACAAATATAATTTTTCAATCATCTGTGCATTTTAAAGCCACACTGCGCACTGATTGGTTGTCGCCAGTTGTCACTAAAGCGCGCCAAATCCTATATAATATTTGCATGGTCTCAAACGCATGGTCTCAAACGCGTCTTGTGTTTGGCATAATTTGAAAACGTCAGTGCTCAGAGTTATTATTTTTCAAAAACAAAATTTAAACATTAAATGTTATATAATTTAGAAGAAGGCTTCAGTGGAGTTACGGACTTTCATATATATCTTTTTTTTAAATTTTTTTTTATAGCAGGGTCTTCTGTAATTGTATCTGGAGATCCAAAATTTAATAGTAGAATTTCACGGCAATGCGGGGAACAAGTAATCATTCTTTGAAATTATATGAATCATTGGAAAATTCTGCTTAAATCATTTGCATATGTATACTAGCTGACTTTAAAATTAACAATGGGATAGAAAAATGAAAGAAAATTCCTATTATAGGGTGTTGCACTAACTACTCTACATCACTGTATCCAACATTTTGTTTTAAAAGCCCTACATGCAGAAAAGATGTGAATAGATAAGTAAAAGATTATGTAAGAGAGAATTTTTTAATAAATTAAAACAAAAATAACATTATCATTCGTTAGAACTATTTATTTCATGTCAAAAACAGTTAAAAACTGTGTGTCACATCATTGCAAAGTTCCAAACATTGTGATTAAGATAATTACAAAAAACTAGATGAATTAGTTCTACGCATTGTCAAAATCTCAGTTATATCATTATATTAATAGGAGAATAGTTCCACAATCTAGAAAAGGGCTACAAAAGTTGAAATGTGACAAATGAAAATATACATTTTTTATCCATCAGCAATATTATTACAAAAGAAAATTCAACAATTGAGAATAATTATGACATTCAGAGTAAAATTATATAAATTAACTATGAATCTATGAAATATTTGGTTGTACTTGTGAGCTGTAGGTACGAGAAGTAAATATTATATTAGAAATTACTCTTAGCTTAGAAAACGCAATATTACCATACTTTTTGAGAAGTTCAATTCACTGAAAGAAATTAAATAGTAGTCACGTAAAAATACTCTTTGATTAAAAAACGTTTAGTTGAAATTGATAAAAAGCCCATACAAATATGAATGATATTACTTTCACATAAGGTATATTAATATGATTTCGTCGAAAGCATTATTGCACAAATTAATTAACAAAGGAGACAGTAATACACGTAAAATTTATTATTATAAAAACTAAATTAGAGATGCTACCGAATGGCACAAACTTTCTCATAGCAATTTTGTTCTAATTTCTTTGGAGTGATCTGGCTTTAAGGTCTTGTTCCATTCTCTGACCAGCTGCCATCTATCATCGGCCCAAGAACATTTTTTGACAGTTTCTCAACTTTTTTGTTTCTTAAAAGCAGAACCGAAATACTACTTTAAAAATATTAAAGAATTCGTCCAAAACTGTCCTCTGTGATTCCGTACCTCATCCGAAATAGAAATTTTCATTGAAAAATTTGTAGCCATTTTTAAGAAAATGGCGATTAAGCATTACTGTAAATGCGTAATTTGAAGCTCTTTTTCACAGAAATCTATTGAGTTTTGGAAAAATTTCATTTAAAGTAATTTGAAGGACATCCCCTAACAAATATAATAATGTAAACAAATCGATGAAAATATGAGACGGACGGACGTTTTGAATTCAATTGGTTTTTAGCATCAAGGCCTCACGTTTTTAGGCATAAAGAGCTCACAAAACCGGGATTCCGTTTATATAACGTGTTTGACGATTTTTCCCCTTAATTTAGCAAGTGAATTTATTCACTTTTTACTTTCTCGTATACGTACGTAAATACGGGAGTAATATACGTAGTATAGAGAGTTATGTATGCTGGGGAAAATCAAGTTCGAGATTTCAACGGAAATACACGTTTTGGGGTCCCCTGATAGCGAAAAAGTGGGCCTTTTCAAAACGACCGTCCGTTGGTCTGTCTCCCCGTCCGTCTGTGAACACTACAAGCGCCTACACCACACGTACGATCTATTCCAAATTGAAGAAACCCCTGTCCATCTGGCTATAGTTGAAGCTTTGAAATTTTGAAAAACATTCGTTAAAATTTGAGGGTACATTACATGAAGCCCCCCAGAAATTTTCAAAATTTTCTCAAAAACTGTTCAAAAGTTTTTCTTTAAATTTCTTGAAAGAATACACTAAAGTACACATATAAACGTGGCATAGGTCCGATATTCCGGTTAACTCCGAATTTTCGAAAATTTTAAAAGTTTTTCGGCGTTTTCCTACAACTAAAAACATGAAGACATGAATTTTTCCTTCAAATGAAATTTGTTGCCCATAAAAAGTTCTTTCAATAAGGTATTGTGCATTATTTTTGAATTTTAGTAGTTTTCGATAAACAGCGCGTGCAATATTTGCAATTTTAAAAAAATACAAAAATACGATTTTCTCAAAAGCGGCTCCAAATTTTTTCTTTAAATTTTTGGTACGAGCAGTACCAAATGCACCTTATATGATGACATATTTATTACAAAAATGTAATTTTTTACTCGTCTCTGACGTCGTTAATATTTACATTAGAGGTCACACTATTATTCACACTATTCGATTTATGAGTACATGTGCTTTAAATAACATTTTATAAAGTTTATCGAAGACTCAACAGATTTCTGTAAAAATTAGCTCAAAATTCCGCATTTTCAGAAACGCTCAAACGTCATTTTCTTAAAAATTGCTCCAATTTTTTCATCAAATTTTTCCAATGGTAGTGCTAATTGCACTGTTTAATATGACATAAGTTCATTTTGATGTATTCTTTTGCTTTTTAAAAAATTACACAAATGTAATTTTTTTAAATTATCTCTCACACCGTTAATATGCAAATTTTAATGGATTTGTATACATCACTGAATTTGTGAGTGGAAGTTCTTCACATAACTTCAAATGATGTTTATCGAAAACTCAATAGCTTCCTGTGAAAAGAGCTTCAAATTTCGCATTTACAATAATGCTTCATTGCCATTTTCTTAGAAACGGCTCCAAAATTTTCAATGAAAATTTCTCTTTTGGACGAGACGTTTCTCTTCTTTAATATTCTCGAAATCATATTACAGTTCTGTTAAGATACCGAAAAGCTGAGAAAAATTCAAGGAACTATACTTTCGGTGACGATAGATGGCAGCTGGTCAGAGAATGGAGCAAGACCTTAAAGTCAGTCCACAAAAAAGATATTAGAAAAAATTGTTACGAGAAAGTCAAAGTGTTTTTTCAAAACGTCCGTCCGTTTTATGTCCGTATTTGAACACTATGCTTAGAATAGTTTCAAAAAACAAGAAACACCTGTCCATCTGGTTCTACATGAAGCTTTGACTTTTCAAAAACCATTGTTTAAAATTAGGGGGTACTTTACATGAAGTATGAAATTTTGTCAAAAAAAGCTCCAATTTTCTTCTTTAAATTTTTTGTAAGAATAGAGTAAAATACACTTATAATGGTGGCATAGGTCCCATTTTCGCGGAAAAATCTGTATTTTTGAAAATTGCAAATGTTTGAATTTTTTCGGCTTCTTCCTACAACTATAAAATTGAAGAAGGGATTTTTCCTTCAAATACAATTTGTTGCCCATAAATAGTTCTTTCATTAAAGTTATATAGATGTTTTGAAAATTTTAGTGGTTTTCGTGCAATAGTGCGTGAAGTATTTGCAATTTTAAAAAATAACAAAAAGGAGATTTTCTTAATAACTGCTCCAAATTTTGTCTTTAAATTTTGGTTGGGTTAGTACCAAACAAACCCTATACGATGATATAAACACTATGTTGCTTCATTCTTTTGGTTTTTCAAGAATTACAAAATATGTAATTTTTTTGACTTGTCTCGCTCGTCGGTAATATTACAAATAAAGGCAATTACTACACTTACGTTATATATGAGAACATGTGCTTTAAATAATGTCATATAAAGTTTCTCGAAAATTTAACATTTTTATGTGAAAATGAGTTAAATTTCCGTATTTACAGAAACGAAAGGACATACGAAGTAATACACGTAGTATAGAGAAAGTTATATAATGCTGCGAACACCACTCGCATCTAAACCATGCATTAGATCTTTACCAAACTGAAGAAACCCTGTCCATCTGGCTTTAGTTAAAGCTATGAAAATTTGAACATTCTTGAACATTTGAGGGTACTTTACATGAAGTCCCCGGATATTTTCAAAATTTTCTCATAAAGAGCTCCAATTTTTTTCTTTACACTTCTTGTAAGAATAGAGTAAAATATACTTATAGCATAGGTCCGATTTTCGCGGTTAACTCTGAGTTTTCGAAAATTGCAAAAGTTTAAAATTTTTTCGGCGTCCCCAAATTTTAAATAATGTTTTTCAAAACTTCAATGCTTCAACTAGAGCCAGATCGACAGAGGATTCTTCAACATGGGAAAGATCGTACGGATAATTTAAGTGCTAGTAGTGTTCACAGACGGACAGACAGACAGACGGACAGACAGACAGACGGACAGACAGACGGACAGACAGACAGACAGACAGACAGACAGACGGATAGACAGACAGACGGATAGACAGACAGACGGATAGACAGACAGACAGACGGACGGACAGACGGACGGACAGACGGACGGACAGACGGACAGACGAACGGACGAACCGAACGAACGGTGAACCTTGAGACACACAAAACAGACGAACGGACGAGACGAACCGGGCAGACAGACGGACGGACAGACGAACGAACGAACGGACGAACAGACGGACGGACAGACGGACGGACAGACGGACGGACAGACCCACGGACGGACAGACAGACCCGAACGAACGGACGGACGAACCGGACGAGACAGACGGACGGACGGACGGACAGACAGACGGACGGACAGACGGACGGACAGACGGACGGACAGACGGACGGACAGACGGACGGACAGACGGACAGACGGACGGACGGACGGACAGACGGACGAACAGACGGGCGGACAGACGGACGGACAGACGGACGGACAGACGGACGGACAAACAGACAGACAGACGGAGGGACGTTTTGAAAAAAAACACTTTTACGGTATTAGGGGACCCCAAAATGTGTATTTCCGTTGAAATCTCGAAATCTATTTTTTGCCGCATTACATAACTTTCCCTATACGGTGTATATTACTCCTGTATATGCGTATGTATTCGAAAAAGTAAAAATAGTTTCAAATTTTTTTCTTTTAACTTTTGTTGGAGATTGTGCCATTTGCTCTAATGCCATATTGCTCTATACTTTTGTTTTAAAAAAATACATTTTTTTTGACTTGCTTCTCACATCATTAATATTTACATTAGCGGCAATTTGTTCACATTATTGTATTTACGAGTACATGTACTTTAAATAATTTGTCATATATATACTATATATATATATATATATATATATATATATATATATATGACAAATTATTTAAAGTACATATATCTATGTGGCCCACCTAAGATGTTCCTTCAATTTTCTCCTGAACCGATGCAGATACTGAGATGCGGTTTCACTAAAACTACTATATGCAAGGGGCACATATGGTCATGCATAATATTATTCTATTGCATTTTTTATTGCAGAGATATTGACCCAACTTCGAGTTTTTAAATGGAACCCTATAGATTTTTTTAGCTCATCATAACAAGCGTGAAGAGACGAGTTCATAAATATGCATATCGCCATATGTTACATAACAAAATTTTCGAGAAATTAAGAGTTTTAAAGACGCACGCCGACTGCTGGTTTCCGTAATCTGAACGAGAAATTCCGGGTGATATGCGGCGAGGCTATTCCCTTCCGTTGCGTGTTTTTGAAAGCAAGTGTGTAAGTTTTTGAAAAAACGCGAATTTTGCTTCGAATTAATGCATTTTATAAACAAACATTTCCTTAAAAACGCTCCAATATTTTTCTTTATAATTTTTCGGCGTATGTAGCAAAGAACGGTAAAGACGGTACTGGTCTCATTTTCGGCAAACTATATTTTCGAAACTTTCAAAAGTGCAATATTGAGACAGGGATTTTGTGTTAAGTGAAGTCTTCTCTATAAAATCAGTGCTTTAAAAAAGGCCACGTACATTCTTTATGAGGATATTCGCGTAATTTTGTACTCTCAAATGTCAACATTCGAATTTCCTACTCTTCTTTTGCAAATCTCTTTCAGTAGTTATCACGTTGGAATACTACAATGGGAATGCGGCAACACGGCAGTTTGAAATTCTCAGAATAACGTCTAATTTTTGGGCGGTGCACTATGATTTTGGAAACACATTTTTGTGTCCAAAATTAATAACTATAAATTGTGAAGAATGTATTGTATGATACTGCATCTCAAGGATTAAAACAACCAAAATCATAGACAATTCTGTAGAACAAAGAACAGAATTCACGTAATATTTATGTTCTTTTACTAAAGTGTTGAATTAATACATGCCAGCTTAACTCCTATTATTCACTAATTACACTGCATTCAAAGAACTACTGGAATCAAACTCTTTCAAAATATTTTTATCATTCTTCAAATAATATTCTCAATCTTTGCACTTTTTTCTTTTACTTCTTCTACTTCTTCTCCGTCACTTCCACGTTTTCTTTGTTCTTGTCAGTATAGCTATTATTTCAGTTAGAATATATAATTTGTTTTGGCGTTTTTCCTTAATTAATGCTAGAAATCATAGTAACTGAAGCGTCGATTGCTTTATTCAAAATGGATTCCAAATTATTCTGCCTGTCGCTTTTTCTTGCCCGACGCTATTTATCATGTTATATTTTATTTCTTACTTACGACGTCTCTTCTCCCAAATTATCTAATGGTAGTCCTATATTTTCAAATGACAACATCTTTTACTGCAAACGGAATGGCAATTTTTGGAAACAGTAAATTAAATTGTGCATTTAAAAAAAATTGCTGGGAAAATGCATTCATGGAGGATAACAAAAGGCCAATTTCAAAGAAAATCAAATAATCGAAAGACAGCATACTTTACAAATTCACATTGGCTTCACGGGCGGACAGACTGACGGGTCAGTCTGTCCGCCCGTCAGTCTGTCTGTCCGCCCGTCAGTCTGTCTGTCCGCCCGTCAGTCTGTCTGTCCACCCGTCAGTCTGTCTGTCCGCCCCTCAGTCTGTCTGTCCGCCCGTCAGTCTGTCTGTCCGCCCGTCAGTCTGTCCGCCCGTCAGTCTGTCCGCCCGTCAGTCTGTCCGCCCGTCAGTCTGTCCGCCCGTCAGTCTGTCCGCCCGTCAGTCTGTCCGCCCGTCAGTCTGTCCGCCCGTCAGTCTGTCCGCCCGTCAGTCTGTCTACCCTACTGTCTGCCCGCCTGTCCCTCCGCCTGTCCCTCCGCCTGTCCCTCCGCCTGTCCCTCCGCCTGTCCCTCCGCCTGTCCCTCCGCCTGTCCCTCCGCCTGTTCCTCCGCCTGTCCCTCCGCCTGTCCATCCAAATGTCCGTCCGCCTGTCCGTCCACCCGTCCGTCCACCTGTCCGTCCACCTGTCCGTCCGTCATTCCGTTCGCCTTCCGTTCCTTTCCATATCTATTCTGCGGACATTTCCAAAACCTCTTGAATTTCTGCAGGTCTTCCCTTCGGCTACAGCTCTCCGTCACACTGCACCATTACAAATTTTCCTGCTGTTGAGAATATAATGAATATGAGAATATGAAGAATGAAATTGAGAATTTAATGAACTGCGACTGCTATTACTGGGGGGATATTTACTGTATTCATTGTTAATCATACAATTTCCCGTTTTCATGAGAAACTAAATGTATAATTTAACAAATTTTAATGGAAATGTCAAAAACTTGAAAAAATCGTATTGAATATTCAAGAGCTACTGGCACAAAGACAACCCTTCATTTTCTCTCAGCCCTTCACTTACTCTAAAACAGTGCACTTACTTTATACTTCTTATAGCTACTGTACTGTGTGTTGCAACACAAATATTCTGAGGTTGATGAGCACAACTTCATTTGATACAAAATTAAGAACTAAAATCTTGGGAACACGGTAATGACAAAGCAGTTCCTAAGTGGTGTAATAGATAGCATTATTCATCAAGTGCACTATGTATTCACTAGCACCTCAAGTAGACAACACAACCTAGTTTAAGGCAATTTTTTGAAAGGCGCGGTGGCACGAAGTCTCTTGCGCAGCACAATGTGACCCCGGCTTACGGTATTGAAATGAAACTTCTACAATTCTTCTCAGCTCAAAACTAAGATTCCCTCCTTACTGCGCATTCGCCGCACCGCGTTTGTCTCTAAGAAGGAACAGTTGGCCAGAGTCTCACGCGGTCCTTGGAGGGGAATCTTGATGATTAAGTTCCTTTCCATACGTCTTTGAACAATAAATATGAGAATCACAATCGTAGAACTGGGGCGGTCACCAACAGGAATTAACAATAAGTCTCGTACGAAAGAAGTCCGTTTAAAATATTACAAAGTAGATATTTTCATCTAATTACTTTCTTAAATTGATATTAAAAATGAAACTTTACTAGAAATAGCTTTTTAAATTAGAAAATCATTAAGAAAGTTGGAAACATTTTAGGTCATTTTAAAAAATGGATAAACTTCCCCGGCGAGTCATCACATACCAGTAGAAAGAGATATATTCTGTTGGATCTTCTAAAAAATATCTTAATAGAAAAAACAGTTTGTTTACGTATGTTAATCATATAGAATTTCACTCAGATTAATATTATTCGTTTAGGAATTAAAATAAATCGAATTATTTCATTAGACCTGAAGATGAAGATGCTAAAGCTCCCGAAACGTCATTGAAGCCTGGAAAAATATTACTAAGTTTAATTTTTAATTGTTGTGTAATAAAATAGATAAAAAATATCTGGTGTCTAAAATATTTAAAGAGACTTCTTTCTAACGAGAAATAAAACAAAAAGACAGTACAAAATTGTATAAAAATTAACTATATGCCCTTAAAGTAATGTGCGAGACTTTACTAACAAAGACACTAAACCGTCTTTCAGTAATTAATAAATTACATGTCTTACTGTCGTTATACAAGCATCAGTTACGAACTAGTGGTGCTACAGAATGGCACAGTCTGTCTCATAGTAGAGTTTCCTAATATCCTTGGTGAAGCCTGGCTTTACGGTCTTGCCCCATCCTCTTGCCAGCTGCCATCTATCGCCACCCATAGTACATTTTTTACATTTTCTCAATTTTTCGAATTTCAAATAGTAGAACCGAAATATTACTTTAAGAATATTAAAGAAGAGCACAACCTCGTCATAAATGACAATTTACATTACAAAAGTTAGAGCCGGTTTTAAGAAAATGGCGTTTAAGCGTTACTGTAAATGCGAAATTTTAACATTTTTCACAGAAAAGTTTTGAGTTTTCGAAAAACTTCATTTAAAGGCATTTAAGACATTGAATTTCACTTAACTCGCAAATGCAATAATGTTTACAAATCGCTGGAAATGTGGCGTGAGAGATATTAAAATAAACATTTGCATAATTTCTTAAGAAAGAAAAGAATCCAGGAAAATGACCTTTACATAATCTTCAACAGTGTAATTAGTACTACACGTCTCTAAAGTTAAAAGAAAAAAATTTGAGCCACTTTTGGCAAAAAAAGCGTTGGAGACACTATTGAGAAAATAGCGTCTGAAAATGCTGAATTTCGAGCTCATTTTCACAGAAAACTGTTGAGTTTTCGAGAATCTTTATCTGACATTATATAAAGCACATGTACTCATAAATTGAATAATGTGAACAAATAGCCACTAATGTAAATAATAACGTCGTGAGAGACATGTCAAAAAATTTACATTTTTGTAATTTTTGAAAAACAAAAGAATAGAGCAAAATCGCGTTTATGTCATCTCATAGGGAACATTAAGTACAATACTTACTAAATTGTTAAGGAAAAACTTGAAGCCGTTTTTCAGAAAATATTGTTTTTGGTATATTTTAATATTGCACATTTTGAACGTAATATTGCGCAAAAACGACTTAAAATTTCAAAAAATGTACATGACCGTAATGAAAGAACTAAACATGGAGAAAAAAAATTTACTTGAAGGAAAAATCTCTCTTATTATGTAGTGGTGTTAAGAAGTGAATTCTGTGATCCCTGTCCTAAGCCAAGAACTTCCTTCTACGGACGAGGCTTCTGTTTCCTTTCGCCGAGGCCGGTGTCGTTCTCGCGCCCACTTGTTATGACTTAACACAGGAAATAATGTGGGATGGGTCTGTCAGGATAAGTACATTTTTTATAACTAGTTTTTTCAACTTTTTAAACTCGAAATTCCCTTCTTCTGTCCCTCTCTCAGTCTCTCTCCCTCTCTCAGTCTCTCTCTCAGTCTCTCTCTGTCTCTCTCTCAGTCTCTCTCTCAGTCTCTCTCTCAGTCTCTCTCTCAGTCTCTCTCTCTCTCAGTCTCTCTCTCTGTCTCTCTCTCAGTCTCTCTCAGTCTCTCTCAGTCTCTCTCAGTCTCTCTCTCTCAGTCTCTCTCTCTCAGTCTCTCTCTCAGTCTCTCTCTCTCAGTCTCTCTCTCTCAGTCTCTCTCTCAGTCTCTCTCTCTCTCTCTCAGTCTCTCTCTCTCAGTCTCTCTCTCTCTCAGTCTCTCTCTCTCTCAGTCTCTCTCTCTCTCAGTCTCTCTCTCTCTCAGTCTCTCTCTCAGTCTCTCTCTCAGTCTCTCTCTCAGTCTCTCTCTCAGTCTCTCTCTCAGTCTCTCTCTCAGTCTCTCTCTCAGTCTCTCTCTCTCAGTCTCTCTCTCAGTCTCTCTCAGTCTCTCTCTCAGTCTCTCTCAGTCTCTCTCAGTCTCTCTCTCTCAGTCTCTCTCTGTCAGTCTCTCTCAGACTCTCTCTCAGTCTCTCTCTCAGTCTCTCTCTCTCAGTCTCTCTCGCTCAGTCTCTCTCGCTCAGTCTCTCTCGCTCAGTCTCTCTCGCTCAGTCTCTCTCGCTCAGTCTCTCTCGCTCAGTCTCTCTCGCTCAGTCTCTCTCGCTCAGTCTCTCTCAGTCTCTCTCTCAGTCTCTCTGCCTCTCTCTCAGACTCTCTATCATTCTCTCTCAGAGTCTCTCTCTCTCTCCTTTACATCAGTAAGAAAAATAATACAAACATAACAATTGATTGCAATAAACGCGTTTTCGAATATCTACCAGTATGCAAAATATTTACATCTAATCCACATGTGTTTTATACTAAATTTGCAATATGATGGCCGGAATAAATTAATTTGAAAATATTGGTAGGCCTCTAGGGCAACAGCCCCTAGCACCTAAGGCCTATTCTAGGGTATTCAGAATTACGTAGGCTAGCAGCCTTTCAATTATCAAACTTTACAAGCAGGTTGTCTTCGCCTCTGCTTCTTTAAATTATCTAATATATATAAATGTAAATGTTTGTTTCTTCGTATTTTACGCACTACCTGCCGTTTATCTTATTGTGATAAAACTTTGTAGACTTATTGCATGCACTTGCGCGAAGAATAAACGCATAGTAAAGTGAGAATGTGCGTATGTTTGTCGCCCACAGACGCGCGTTGCTGATGAATTTATGCATTTATGCTGACTCAAGCGCCCCTGAACAGAAGCTCTACGCAACCCGCCACACCCTTAAGTATTATGCGCGTCTTCGCTGCATATTCTGCCCCTGCTATTGTGAAATATCGGCCAGAATAATTACTTGAAGGTTATCTCGGACAAGAAAATCAAATTTCTCCATCAGTGTCAAAACGAATGCATGCCCACACTTGAAGGAGAACGTTTTAATAAAAAGATACTTAACAACCACGCCCATTTCAGGACACAGAACAAGCTCAGACTCGCGAGAAAGTCTTTCATGTATTAAACTTTTTATAGAGCGTAGCGTAAAACGTGGTTAACGTAACGTAAAACGTAATGACAACCAGTTGCGTGAGAAATGTAATACATTGCAATAGCGAATCATTGCTGGATCCACTAGTGAAAAAAATACCAGAGATTCTTTCTATTTTCTCTAACTAAGTCTAAATATGACTAACATTTCCAGATTGCCAATACAAGTTAAATATTGATAAAGCTTATTCTACCTTTACACGGGCACTTTATCCGCAAAAAATACCCTATCGCCAACTTACTTGGCATTGACCCTTGTCGGCAGACGGAGTATTGCGACGAGTCTTGGGTTGCGCCTGAATTTATACGCTTCTACAGTCATAGCGTGTTGGCGGCTGTAAACAACTATAAAGCATTAGGCAGCGACTCTGGGAGCTGAGGTTCGAACTAGGGCTCTCGCTCTCTAGCAGACAAGCTTAGAATTGTGGGGGTCACCTGATAAATTGATAATTTCCTTTTTTCCTGGCGTGTCAACTGCTATGGTCATTAGTTCCGTAATTGTAGGGCATGTTTTCATCAAGGGATATGGGGTGATCTTCCCCCACTGGAGGCAAGATCTGGCGCCGACCTACACGTCGGTTTGCTAGGTTTTCCTTAGCCAGGTATCACCCACCAGCGGGACACTGCCCCAGCCAGGACAAAATTGTCTCCCGACAAATGTGATAGTGTGATGTACGTAAGTGTCTGTGTGTATATGTGAGAGGTGAGAATATGACAAGGAAGAGGAAGAAAAGATCGCGGGTGGTCCGTGGCCCGTTCGCTTCGGCATTCGTCTGGTATTGAACCGAGAAACCACGGAAAACTACCAATCAGAGCAGCCGGCTGCTAGAATTCTGCTCCAGAGAGCGACTGAATTCGATCTAGCTATCTAGCTAGTGTCGAAAATCCTGCCGCCGTTAACTCGAACTCTAGGACCTCCCGGTCAAAAGCACTGCAGTGAAATCAGTTGATGGCGTGAACCACCTAAGCCGCTGCCGTCTCATCATAGTGTATTGTAATGAATAAGTATGTTTATTGTACCCTGCCTCCGGCTCCTTATTCATATACACAACACCACCCTAGCCCGGTTCCTAGATATTTCCCGTATTTCGAGGGTTTAGCAATCAGTAAGTTGATCGTCATCTGGCCCGATTGCCTGATTCGTGCCGAGATCTAAGTACTGTGACAAGTCAAAAATTATGGTGAATGAGAGCAGAAGGGAAACAATTTTGCTTTAATTGACCTGCCAACTCAGTTTAACAACCAAGAAACTGTCGCGTTCTTTACAAAATGACTAATCAGAAATGAACAAGAAATCGTTGCGCCGGCAAGACTTCAGGCCAGCTAGAATCATTGGATAGCGAGTGCCTGCTAGGGTAAAGCATCAAGCCATCAGCGAGGGGTGTAGAAAGGGATATTAAGTAGATTAACGGAGCGCATTGTTTTGTGTTCAGAAATATTTAATTATATTTTGCTCAAAATTAATTTTAATATGAAATTTAATAACTCGTTAGGTTTCGGGTTGAGGTCTTTTGGCTTGAGGTCTTTTACATGCAGTCAATCTACAACATGAGGCAGCCTGCTTTACTTCCCTTCCGAAGGAAGGCGTACGAAGGATTTTTCGCCCTTAAAAACCCACAGCTTCGATCGGGTTTGAACCCGCTATCGTGGGTATAACAGCCCGATACGCTAATCGTTAACCACCGGAACTACAAAATAGGATAGTGCGGTGACCGTGGGCTGTGATTAGGCCGGAGTAAGGTGACGCCCAATAGTGAGAAGTAGCCAGCGTTTTATGTCTGAGTGGAGAGAAGTGGGATTCACCTCCCAGCGGCGGTTCATGATGTGTACACGACACCGCACTAGCGCTGTTACGGGAGTTTAGTGCACTAATTGTGGGACAGTAGAGGGATCTAACAGAACACTTCCTACGTTATGATGTTATTCAATAAATGAATTTGTACAAATTTTAAAAAGCAGAAAACGTGTCAGGTGGCGCATCTCCGTTTGTATTGTAATGACACGCGCGTCAAAATGAAAAGAAACACGGTTATCGGAAGGAACGGTCGTGGCCGTGAGAGCAATTTATAAGAGACGTAGAAATTGGAAGGAGGAAAAGGAAAGGGGAAAGTTATTTGCTTTTTAATAAGAAACATTGTAAATTGGGGTTGTTTAAACATTGTTAAGAAATATGACTAAATGAATTGTGTTATAAAGACTGGTAAAATTAGGAGTAATTTTTTTCTCTTATCAAATTGTAAAATTTTACTATGATTAGAATAATTCAATTATATTCTGAGAGATCTGACTCGGATTGATTGATTTTGATTGATTTTTTCGTGTTTCCGGGCGCGTCAACAACTTAGGTCATTAGTCCCGTTAGTGTAGTGCATGTTTTTTCTCGGGAGATGTCCGTGGTCCGTGGCCCGTTTGGTAGGGTACTGCTCCGGGATTCGCCTGGGGTTGATCGGAGAAACCACGGAAAACTACCGATCAGAGCAGCCGGCCGCTAGAATTCTCCTGCAGACAGCAGCTGAATTCGACCTAGCTGAAAAGCTAGTGTCGAAAATCCTGCCGCCTTCAGGACTCGAACCTAGGACCTCTCGGTTGAGGCGCTGCAGTGACATCAGTTGATGCACTGAGCTACCGCTACCGGTTCTGACTCGGTGACTGGCTATAACAAAGATGGCGGTACCGTCACACACTGAGTGTGCTGGTATGTGATGAATTGCAGGCCGCACACGCTAAATTGTTAATCAGTAGGCGCCAAGCGTATACAAACCCGCAATCCGGCGCCGGCGTTGAGAACCTCAAGGAAAGGCTGCTCTAGTAAATCGAAGGGATGCGATTTGTTTACCATCTACTTGAATAATAGACTTAAGTGGTATTTGTAAGTGTAACCTGTCAAAGTGGCGGGGACAGGTTCATTTAAACTGGGAATAGTTAATACAATTGAAATATTGCTACTTATTTACTGAACATTTCTCTGTTCAGGAATATTAATCAGTTAATGGAGATCAGTCGTTGGGTCATGGTGTCAAGTAGTTGGGTCTGAAAACTTGTGTGTGTGGGTGTCTGTGTCTGTGTCTGGGCAGTGAAATAATTAGTGACAATCGTTCAGGTAATGGGGTGCGAAATGTAATTTTAATTTAATCAGTATAAATAGAATTGGAGTTTCTGTCTTTGATTTCAAAATAACTTCCTTTTAATAATCTCATGTTTATTTAGATTAGACATAAATCACTGTTTCTTTTACAAATTGTGTCTTCTGTTTTTTCGGGGTAAGACTCTGGAAAGCCTGAACCGATTTCGATGTGGTTTTCACAGAAAGGTAATGTTATGTCAAACATAAATTATACTACTTTTTTCAAATGATCATTTTCACTTATATAAACAAGAACGTTTGTTTATTATACAAATTAATTATGTAAATTTTTATAATAAACAAATTATAATTTTAAGTTTTATTCGATGTACATATGACCTTCAAAGCAAGAGAAAAGGTTGTGTCCGACGGGGATTTTGTAAAAATGACTCACATCTCCCTTTCTTACATCCTAAAGAAAAATTCAAGAGTGCACTCATTCCGTTTGATCGCAAAAATCTCGAAAACAGAGTAAGTTATCGCAAGTAAATCAGACATTTCTGAAAGCTCTTTAAAATTCCTACTAAATTCATTTTTATTCATTCGAATAGCGCAATTAAGTTCAGAGTAATTGAAGGACCAAATTGTTACTGGACGTTTGCAAGGAGTATACAACAATGCCTCTATTTACAGCTGTCTTTAGCAACGAGATTCACAACAAACACAGAAGGGTGAGGAGGAGCAAGGCTGGCCAAGTGTGGCCAGGTGAAGCGGGGCGGGACAGGGTTAGGAGGGAGAGAGTGGAGTACAACTGGTGAGACGGGCGAGGGTGAAAATGAAGGAACGGGGAAGCGTCGGGGAGGAAATGGTGAGATAAGAGCAGGGTCCGGAGAAGGTGGGCGGGGTACATCATACATAGAATATATTCCTCCCTAAGACATAATGATTAATAAATACCCAAACAATGCAGATTACGTCAGCTAGTATGACATAAATGATTTTACATTATTTTTTATTTCTAATTCTATTGAAATTCAGCGTCCTACAATGTGTTCTTTTTTAAATAAACTCGGAGTAAATTAAAAGAGTATTTATTGGAACGTATATTAAACGTGTAATTTGGTTTACGTATTTTGAGAAACACTGAAAAATATGTTTATCTGTAACACGACTATGTATACTAAAAGGTATCTCAATATTGCCTTGGCAATGCATAATGTTAGATGAAACTCAAATATTGAAACATTCACTGACGGGAATGCATTATTGTAGAAATTTTTGAAATGCATGTTGGAAATTCAACTCCGCCTGAGTCTGTTGCTGATGCTGAGCTGTTCGTCGCACCCGCGGCTGTGTGATGGTGGGTGGGACGAGCAGCGCGGCGGCAGCGGACGAGCAGCGCGGACAGGACTCTATAGGCGGGAGGGGAGCAAACCTGTCTAGGGGAAAGTAAGCCCAAAAAGAAAATCTCTGGCCCTCTAGGTTGGGTTTGGGGCTTTGGACCTGCACTCCGTCACCCTTAAAAAAGAAACAAACTGCAAAACTTCCCGACAAAGCCTCGCAGCAGGATGGATCATGAAGACGGAAACACACGCGGAAACGGACTTCCAATATCGGTACATGGAGCGTTCAGGGAATTGCCACAAAAACTGAGAAGGTATTTAGAGAAATCAGAAAGTATGATATAGACTTAGTAGGATTCACAGAAACTAAGAAGAAAGGAAGGGGTACGGAAGAAAGAAATGGGTACGTCCACTTTTATAGTGGAGTGCCTATTGGAAGAGAGCTCGAAGTAGGGTTTCTATAGCCATCAAAAATTGATATAAAACAATATCACCAGCTTGGAACACATTAATGATGCAAAAAGGGGCAGATTGAGCTTAAAGGTCATGCAGTTGCTATTATAGTTGCATATGCACCAAATGATGATGCCGATGTGGCAAGTAAAGATGTATTTTATATAGAATTAACAAAATCATAGGAGCAAGTAAGTAAACGAAAATAACTTTTGTTAGTTGGTGATTTAAATGCTCGCAATGAATGGAGAATTGCCGATCCTATAGTAGGGTAGCATGGGGAAGAAACTATAATAAATAATAATGGAGAGTGGTTAGAACTTTGCTAACAGAATACTCTCAGAATAATGAATGGTTGGTTCAATAATAAACAGAAACAGCAGTATACATGGATACAACCAACTCGGAATTTAACATCTTTGATTGTATTTATATTAAGACAAAAATCAAAACTGGATAAAAGACGTAAGAATATTGATAGGCCCTGAATGTGAATCAGATCATTTTCTGTGCCCAGAATTTCCTTTCCTTTTAAAAGTGCAAAATATGCTTTCAAAATTGAAGGTGGTAATAATATTTTAAATATAAATTATAATTTGCAAAAATTTCAAGACGACGCTACTTGTTTTCTTTATAAAATGAGATTAGCCACAAAATTGTGTGACGTTGCAGATGATTTTGTTAATAAAATGTATAAGGCGGTTAATAAAAATTTTAACGAATTTGACTTTGAGGCATTAGGGGGAAGAGAACAACAACATATATGGAATAGGAAAAAAGAAATGTGGTGGAATGGAACAGTAGAGGAGTTAGCGTAATAAAATGGATTATTATAAGTGGGTCGCTTCAAAATCTGACGAAAATCTTCAAATATATAGAGAGAGGAGGAAGGATTCGCAAAGAGCAAATCCTGCAGCAAAAAATGAGGTATGGCAAAATATAGGGGAGGCTATAGAGAAATGTTTAGAAAACACAAGAGCAAATAAAGCATGGCGTGCGCTAAAGTCTATGAGAAAACAAAATAATGACTTCGCTGTAATTAGTTCAATAAGCATGGAAGAGTGGAGGGAATATTATAAAGCACTGCTTACGGAAGATAGACCCAATGTTTTGCTGGACATGGTAAATGAGAAGAGTACAAATGAAGAAAATTTACACATTCCACCGATAACGACTCAAGAAGTAATCAGAATTGTAAAATTAAGTAAGAATGGACGAGCACCTCGTCCTGGTATATATATATATATATATATATATATATATATATATATATATATATATATATATATATATATATCTTGTGACGCAACGCTTTATCAAACGGACGGCGGCGGCGTGGGTAGGGGCCGTCCGCGGTTGGTCATCGAGATGCAATAATAATAATAATAATAATAATAATAATAATATTGATAATTTAAATTTCCTTAATAGGAAATCGAGGGCTAAAGGAGGGTTCTTGCCTGCGTTGTTCCACACCTTTCCCACGAAAAAGAAAAGAAAGTGCAATGTTACGAAAAACAAACAATGACATTTAATGAAAACTGTAGTACACAGACATCTGCAAGTTTCTAAACAAACACAAAAGCAACAGCACAGAAATAATGTCACAACAGTGTACAATTGTCTGGCTGCCTGTACCCAAATACAAGAACACAAAAAAAACAAGCAAATCAACAAAGAAGTACTGTTTCTAGAACTATTCTGAGAATTATAACCATCTAACATCCTTTTAAAAAATGGAAAATCAAATTATTAACTTTGAACAAATGATTAAGTCCCTTGGAATTAATATTATCATTCCAATTAATTTATACAACACTTATGTTCCTTCACTCCAAAACAATTCAGATTTATACATTCCTCATCACAATCCCCTCATTTCAATAATAAATTCACATCCAATCACGATCAACACACAGCAATAGAACTTTGATTTCCAATGTAAACTCTAGAATAAACATTCCACACTATGATCAACACACATTAATAGAAATTTAATTTACAATGTAAACTTTAGAATAAACATTCCGCTTATTTTTCAATAATAATTTCACATCCCATTTTGATCAACACAGCAATAGAAATTTAATTTACAATATAAACTTTAGAATAAACATCCTACACCATTTCTCCAGAAATTGTATAAAAAATATTCATGACTGACAAAGTTTTCTTATACCTTTTGATAAATACTCAAGAAAGTAGGGTGTATCATTACCCCAAAGTTTTAATGATAATACTAGTTCATTACCATACAAGTAATCATTGCAACATTTTCTTTCTCTTTATCCTGCATGGTCACAGAACATTCCTGCTACATGCTAATTCTACTGCTACATGCTAATTCT